>PVKA01005437.1:63437-90567 GCA_004027165.1 Ctenomys sociabilis | reverse complement strand
TTTTTTTGTCTTTTTGAGACAGGGTTTCACTATGCAGTTCAGGCTGGCCTTAAGCTCACTTTGTAGCTCAGGCTGGTCTCGAACTCACAGCAATCCTCCTATCTCAGCCTCCCTAGTGCTGGGATTACAGACCTGAACCATATCTGGCCCAGCCAAGCTTTCTGCTGGCTGAATACAGCCTCTCAGGGCCTCAGGTGCCTGGTTTATAAAACAGGAGCAATAACACTTCTGACTGTGTCAGACCGTGAATGAGACAAAGTGAGTCACAGAGCACCTAAAAGAGTACCCAGCACTTGTAGCTTGAATGCAGCTAGGAAATAGGATCAAGAAGACTCCCAGGTGCATAGATTGAGCAGACTGAGCACCACCTACACCTCAGGGCCTGGGTTTGGCATTTCCCACCTCTCGCTGCTTGGGAAGAAGAACCAACTGCAGAGCCCTGACCGCAGGAAGCACCATGCTAAGCGCTTCCTCCACTAACACAATGCATGCTCCCCAGACTGTGAAGAAGACACAGGCTCTGTCAGGCCCATTTTACAGAGGAGGAAACTGTGACAAAGTGGCTGAGTCGCTTGCCCAAGGGCCCACTATGGAGAATCTGGGTTTCCATCCAGGAAAAGACAGGCTACACAGCCTAAGCTCTTGATACCTCAGGGGCCCCCAGGCTACTCCAGGGGACACTGACATGCCACTTTGCAGATAAGGAAAGCAAGACAGAGCTCAGCGGCCTATCTACACACAGGCATGGGGACTTTTCCTGAGGCATCTAGGGGTGAAAGCTTTCTCGTCTGCCCTTTTTCTGCTTTGCTTGGAGCTGCCCACCAAGCCAAGTGTTATTCCTGGCAGCTGGCCTCTTTCCCCAGAAAAGTTTCAAGGTGGTGCAGACAAAGGCAGGAAGCCGGAGTCCAGGCGCCCGGCCTTGATGTGGCTGGATGCCTCGTCGGCCCTGGCTCCTCACGCTGCCCAGGTCCATCCACATTCCAGTGACTCAGCCTGTGGCCAGCTGAGGCGAGAGGCTGTTTCAGAGCCTGTGGTCTCCAGCCTTGCCCGCTGGCACTCTCACTTCTGGGGCACTGCCAAGCCTGGTGTGCGAGCTGAGCAAGGCCGCTTCCCCTCCCTGCTCCTGCCCCACAGCAATGTGGCCTGCTCACCCAGTTCAGATGCAGGATGCCCCTTCTGACTCTCCTCAGAATTCCGACTCCCAGCAGGAACCCAGAAGCTGTTCTTGCTCCCTCAAAAACCCCTTGGCCTCCTGCCTAAGTCTCTCCCCATCAGACCCCTCAGCTGGGCTGAAGCTGCCTCTGTTTCTCAGTAAACTACTTAACTTCTTCCCTAGGGTACCTGACAGGCTACCAGGGGTGTCCTCCTGCCATCAACAGGCGATCACTTTTAGCTCTACATCTCCCCACATTGCCTCCCGCCATGTAGAAAAAGCAGGGAGCCTTCTTGGTCTGTTCTGATTTCCAGTTTTTGAAACAGACACAGATTTGGATCATTATCAATAAAAAGGAACAGCAGCAGCGCAAGCACAAGAGTAAGTGGAACAGGCGCAGGACTGAGAGGCATAGGGGTGGGGGGACTGAGGCAGGCTTAGCCGGGGCTGGATCGACTGCAGAGTCCTGAGAAGGTGTGGCCAGATTTTCCAGTTCTTTCCAACAAGCTGCTGTCTTGAGTTTTTACATATGGAGCCCCCCAGTTTTCTCTCCTCACACTATGTGGTACAAACCAGACGTTTGACTAGGCTTCAGCCCCACTATTGACTGACCTCTATCTGATCTGGTACCGGATGCTGGAATAAAGCAGAGTTATTTGTAACCTAGAAATTTTGCATCCTATGGGGCCCAAATCAGCCCACAAGCCACAGGAACTCTTTCCCAGAATCCACCATCCATCTCACTGCCTCCACCTTCCCCACTGCATCCCACAGGCCCGGGTGTGTCTGAAACATTGAAAGCACAGGAAAAGGCCAAAACAATCCATCAACAGGAACATGAATAAATGGGGTACAGGAATCCTAAAACCTCATTCCATCAAATGATGGACTACAGAAGCTCGGAAGAACAGAGTAAGTCTCGATGCAGCAGCGTGAACGAATGTCAACTCTGAAATCTGGAAGGAACAACAAAACCAAAGTACATTCTGAAAACATGTCTATACAGCATTGGAAAGCCTGACTAGTTTAGAAAATAACTCGATCCACAGAGGAACTGATTCTTCTTCTTTTTTTTTTTCCCCCAGGTGAGTATTTGAACCCATAGTTTTAAATTTCATCTGGGAAAAGTGTTTTGGAGAATGAAGAAAATTACAGAGAGCTTATTGTTTGACAAATCAACGAACAAACTGTTTAAAAAATGAAAGTCTCCAATGTTTCTGGAATTTTCAGACACTAATGTAAACACAACACACACTATACTGACAAGTTCATACCTACACATTTAGAGGAATTATTAAAACATTTGGGGGAAAATTTAAAAAAAAAACATCTAGGAAGCAGGGAAGAGATGATAACTACAGGCCAGGCGCTGGCCTAGGGCATACATGCAGAAGCTGATTAAATACCCCTGAAGCTAAAGGTAATGACCAGCCTTGGGGGCTCACTGCTGACAAATGTACAACTAGAACAAGGGGAAAAACAACCAGAGAGACCCAGGCCTTTTTTAAATATCTCCACAACTTTTCTGTAAATCTCAAACTAGTCTGAAAAGCAACGTACATTTAAAACAATCTGGAAAGTTCAGCCCAGAAGAGCCCTGAGAGGCCCGGGAAAGGGGAGTGGACTTGAACCTGGATTGTAGGACTTGGGTCTTGTCTAGAATAGGATAAGTATTTGTGAAAAGTCAAATTGATCCTGCCATCCTCCTGCCATCCAGATTAATTTTAAAACTGCTTTATTAAAAAGAAGAAAACTTACTGCAAGCACCCTGATTTGATTGCGTTTTAGTTTTTTCTTGAGATTTCCCCGAGGCACAGAAAAGCCTTGGGGACCAGGGCGGAGACAACTGCCCTAGGACTCCTTGTCCCACGACAGAACATCAGGGCTGGACTCCAAACGGGCCTCAGTTTCTCCTCAGGCAGAAATTAATGTTGAGCCTATGGACCCCACCCAGGACTCCAGGACCCGCACTTCCGCAGGAGATGGCTCCAGGACGCCATGCCATCACTCCTGCCCCCCAGGCCTCTACTTACCCATCTGCAATTCTAGGCCTGCACCAGGGACACGGCGCAGGTGGGTGAGACCCGGCTGAGGCTGCCCGCACTCACCCCCCACCAGGCAGACCCACCACCCCCTCCGGAGGCACCTTCCTCGGGAGACCTGGAGTGCTCGGCTCCGGGCACGGGGCACCAGTGTGTCCTAGGCGGCGCGCACCTGGACGCCTGGGGACGAGATCGGGGCTGGGGTCAGGGACCAGGAGGGCGGACTCACCGTGCGCGCCGGCGGCTCAGGAGCAGCAGCAACAGCAGCAGCGCGGCCAGGAGGCCGAAGAGCGCGGCCCAGGACATGGCCCCGGCGAGGCGATGGGTCGGGCGTCCTGCGCGGGAGTGGAGAGGCTGCACTCGCAGCGGCTCCGGGAGGGAGAGTCGGGTGGGTGGAGGCGGGTGGGATGGGTGTGGAGAGAGGAGGAGGAAGGACAGGGGCAGGGGGCCAAGGGCGGAGGAGGATGGAGCCTGAGGGGGGCTGCGGTGGGTGCCCGGGGGCGCAGAGCAAGGGAGAAGAAGATACAGCTGGGAGTGTGGAGACGCCAAGGGGAGACTGGGAGGGGGGGGGTTGGGAGGTAGGCGGTAGAAGGGGACCTGGAGAAAGTGAGGGGCGGCGGACAGGCCTCCCACCGCTTCCTACCAACAGCCCCTCCCTGGGCCTGCTGGAGACTCTGAGCTTCCCCTCCTGTGGGCCGGGCTCTGTAAATCCCCGGGTTCTTTGGTCAGCAGCACTGGGCCTGGACCTCCTGGGTGCACAAGGGTGTGAAGCATCTCCCCACGAGGCTGTGCTGAGTGCCAGGTGGGGCTGCCCCTGTCTCCCTGGGGGATGGCGATGGGCTGGGCCCCACTGTCCCCTTTCTCATTTACACCTGGGAAGTTAAGCAGGTGGCTTATCCTAAGAGAAGGAGCGGCCCTTGGCAGTGTCCTCAGGTACTTGGAGCCCTTGGCACAGGTAAGTTTTATGAAACAACGGGCTGAATAGGACCTGGGACCCCGAGGTCTGATTCTGCACTCCCTGGCCCTGCACTTGCTCCCTGGTACCCTTGCTGTGGTAGAGTCCAGTCTCCCCACAGAAGTCCAAAGGCTCCCAGAAGAACCTTGTCAGAACCAGTCAGGAAACTTGCTCACAGCCTGCCATGGCTCTCACTCAGGGCAAGCTGACCTGCCAGCCACTTTTCCTGCCTGACTCGGTGTCCTCTGCACCCACCCAGGCCCCCTGCGCTCCCCGGAGATGCCCCTCCACATTGGAGATGTGAAGCCGGCACTCCTGGCTTTCTCCTGTTTGTTGGCAGAGGTGACATAAACCCCTCCTGCCATCCTATTACAGATTGAGTTTGTAAATAGCCCAGTGAGGCTTATGTGTCGTAAATTACAGGAAAAACATGGCTCCCAACCTGTTGGACGGCAAATGTGCTGAGCTGCGGGTCTCTCCACATCTAAGGGTGAGGTTCCAAACCAAAGGAGGGAGTCATGCAAGTTTTATTGGAAATAAAGAGGAGAGTAAATTAATCCTGACTTTGCAGAAAGGGTCCCAAGTGTGTTGTCACTGAGGCCCTTTGTCAGGAGTAACGGGAGGAATCTATACAGCGAAGTCACAGCCCAGGACCATGTGAGTCAAACTACAATCAACCCGTAGGATCACATATTAATCCAATAAGGAGATGGGTTATGTTAGCAGGGGTACATGGTAAGAACAAAGACGTGTGAGTCTGGACTGGGTCCAGATGTCCAGGTCGCCAATTGGACTTACTGCTCCTCCGGCTAAGAGCTGGCTTGCTGTTTATCTCACAGGGAGGCATGCTGCTCTGGCCACTGGTCTCTATCTTGTGCTTCCAGATACAATCTTTCTTTTTTTTTTTTTTTTTTTTTTTGGCAGAACTGGGGATTGAACTCAGGCCCTTGCACTTGCCAGGGAAGCCCTTATTCTACAGAGCCACCTCCCCAGCCCCTCCAGCTACAATCTTGACGTTTTGTGCTGACTTTCATGAGGGCCCAGACCCTCTCTGACTGTATACTAATTTCTATCTAACTTAGTGTACCAGTCAGAGTTTTCCTAGAGGAACAGGTATAAGACATGATAGGGCCAGGGAGATAGCTCAGCAGCACAAGCACCTGCCTGGCAAGTGCAAGGTTTCAAGTTTGATCCCTGTTTGTACCTCCAAAAAAAAAAAAAGACATTATACACAAGGTTGGCTTACAGTGGTCACCCACAGAATCAGATAAAGAAGCGTGCAAAGGGCATCTGCACACTGGAGACCGAAGGATTCAGTCCAAGGTCTGGAGCCCACTGCAGTGTCCATGGGAGTCCGTATTGGGAGACTGGTGTGTGTGCAACAGGAGGCTAGAGGATCGTCAGCCGACGCCAAAGACTCCACACTAGAAGCCAGGAGACCATGTGCCAGGTTAAGCCTGAGATCCTCCAAAGAACAGAAGCAGGTACGTTCTTCATTTCCCCTTTATACTATCTGGGCAACGAGCTGTCTGGTCTTCTGCACCCTAGGGTGCACAGTTGCTGAGCCATTGCTGAGCAGATTCAACTAAGCTTTTAAGCTTCTCAAGTTGACACAATCAATTAATCAATCAGTCAATAATTACACTTAGCTTCAGTGCTTCACACCTCCTGCTACCATTATAGGGATTCAATTTCTAAGTTTCCCACTTGCTCTCAGCAGCCAAAGAAGCGGATGAACCTCAGAAGGCCTATCCCCCACCACCTACGGGATTCAGAACATGGAAACTCCTAGACCTCTTGTTTGTTTACACAGCCACTTAACCGCCACCAATTCCCAGAAGACTGCGGGACGGGCCTGGATGGTGTTCTCCAAAGTAGAGCACTCAGCCTGTGTTCTGGCAGTGATGTCTATGGCCTGCTCAGCCACATCCCAGCTGTGTGGCCTGGGGCAGTCCACTCCAGCTGTGCAGATGGCAGTTCCACCTCAGTAGAATGGGGAAGACAAGGGGTATGGCCTCAAAGCCTCCTGTGGTCACAGGGCTTCTTCAGAGGGGGCTGGATCTAGAGTGTGTGTCCCTGGGATCAGTTTGTGGTGCAATGCTCGGGTCAAGGGTGCTAGGACACAGTGACTGCCATGGACCTGAGTAGCCTGGTGGAGATGTAAGGGGTAGAAAGAGCTGCAGGCACTATTGCTCGCCTTTGCTCCCTCTGCCCACCACAAACTGTTTCTGTGCTGCGATCCACGCCCGTCATGCCACTCTGCCTTGGAGCCAGCCATGTTGGACTGAAAAATGTCCAGGACCATTCTATCTAATTGCTGAGGAAAAATACTTTCATAAGCTGTGAGTGGGGCTTGTCCTAGGTCGAGTGCCTTTCCGCGCAGGCAGGCTATGGTATGGAGGAACATATTTCTGAGGGCATCCCATGATGTTTTGAGGCCCCAGGGCAAGATCCCATCTGCCAAGGACATCCTGGAGAATGCAATAGTAATGAAAGCAGTGTTTGAAGACCTGGGCCTGGGCCAGGCATGGTGGTGCATGCCAGTAATCCCAGCACTTGGGAGGCTGAGGCAGGAGGATCTTGGGTGTCTGAGACCATCCTGGGCTACCAAGTGAGCTCAAGTCCAGCTTGAGCTGAAAATAAAAAGGAATCTGTGCAGAGCAGGTATTAGGGACATGGCCCTACCCTTTGCCCAGGAATGAACCCTGCTAGTCTGAGCCGAGCCGGGATACCGTAGGGAGCTGCTGAATTGCTTCCCTTCCTCTTTGCCTGCCTTCTTTATTGGGGGCCATCATATGGGAGGCGGTGGGTGCTGGGCAGGCAGTATCCTGAAGCAGAGAAACCAGAACCCCGAACCAGAGCCCCTGAAGAACCATCCCTGGAAACGCTGACCTCTGGACTTCCTGTTCAGTGAGCTAATCAGACGCTTCATGGTGTCTGCGTGACATTCCTGAGATGACCTTCTGCTCATCGCTGAGGGGAGGATGCAATGATCTAATAATGCTGCCCAGCCACCGCTCCGCCCTTGCCCAACAGTGTGGCCTCATTGCGTTTTGAGCTTTGTAAGGCTCTGTGAACCTCAGGCTGAGAGGGCATCCAAAGACGCTGTGCTGCGGCATCCCCCAAGAACAGGAAGGGCCTGAGAAAGGCCACAAATCCTAACTCCTGGGGTTGAGGACTCCTGCCTGCTGAGGGCTGGTCTGGGTGGCCTTGAGGGGGCGAGATGAAGCCACCCCAAGGACGACCCACCTGAGAGCCAAGTTCACTCCTCACTTCCCCTGGGATCTCAGGTGAGTCCTTTGCCCTCTCCGACACTCACCGCCCTGATGTGTGCAGCCAGTTTGCTGCTGGCAGTGGTAATGGCAGGAAGTCACTCCGGAGGCTCCTCCAGCCAGTAGGCGTAAGCCTTCATCTGGAACCTGAGGCCCACAGATCAGGTACGGTAGGTGCCGGCAGCACCCCCCACCCCTGGCGACAAGCCCCGGACATGCCTCTGGGGGAGTCTCCATGTGTCCAGATGTCCGCTGTCCAGCAGTAAAACCAGACATCTGGGCCAGGGCCACACACTCCGGCCAGCAGCTCTGCCTTCTTATCTGGCTTCTGAGGGGTCATGAGCATTATGTCAGAACTCTCCCACCCCTACCTCCTCCACCCCTCACCCTTCCACCCCCACCCCTGCCACACACACAGCTCTGCCAGGGAAAGGGCAGCCCTCCCACCCTACACCCTGCTCCCTGCCTCCTGGAGATAAGGTCTGCTTTGCATCTTTGTCTGCATCCTAAAGACTACAAACAAATTGTGTTAGAAAAGGACAATGTGGTATGAGTGTTGCCTCCTTCAAAACTGAACATCAGCCTCATTAGCCAAAGGGCAGTTCTCAGCGTTAACTTTAGCTGCTAACTTATGCATTTGAAATTCTTTTCTTCTTTCTTTCCTTTTTTTAAAAAAAAATGTTAATTACTTATTTGTTTATTTGGAAAGGGTCTTGCTATGGCAGCTAGGACTAGCAGTATTCCTCCTGCCTCAGCCTCCCCAGCACTGGGATTACAGGCCTGCTCCACATGCCCAGTTTCAGGACCAGCTTGGCATACCTGGGACTCTGGGCCAGCACATGTGGTCCCAGGGATTGAACCCAGGACCTTGTGCTTGCCAGGCAGGCAGTTAGATTGCCAAGCTATCTCCACAGCCCCTCTTTTTGAGATGGTATGTTGCTGTGTAATTCAGGTAGGGCTTGAGCTCACTTTGTAGCCCAAGCTGGCCTGGAATTTGTAGTGATCCTCCTGCCTCAGCCTTCCAAGTGCTGGGATTCTAGGCCTGCAGGTGGCGCCAACCTTGACCAGCAATTCTTTTCTTAATAAGTCACCTGAGGTCACACATCCTTTGATAGACAGGAGCAGGGAACTGTGCTGTCCTCTTGGGACAGGTGCCTCCGGCCCCTGTGCTGTGCATGCTCTGGGACCCTCTCACTTGCTTACCCACCTAGAAGCCCTATCTTCCTCCTCCTGAGTTCAGGCTAATCTGTTTCAGGAGTGGGTGTCAGTCAGTCCACAGTGTATGAGATGTGGCTTTTATTGGAGGAAATGCTAGTGAGGGAAAAAAGGAGGGAGCCGGGACCTGGGAGGAAGGGGTGGAAGAAATGGAAAAGGGTGGTGGTGGGGGATGGTGCTCAGAAGGCAGCTCTGGGAGCTCAGCAATGTGCAGCACCAGTCTGGAGGCTCAGAGGAACCCTGGGTCTCTGGCTTTGCATCCCTGACCCCCTGGGTGAGTAGTGGAGCAGCCCCTAGGGGGCTGGGCAGTGCCCAGCCGTGCACGGTGCACATGGCTGCAGGGACCTGTCAGTGGGGCTCCCCCCCAGAGGTGCTGAGAGGCACTTTCCTATGGCCGCTGCAGGAGCACAGCTGCTACCTAAAACAACAGCTAGGGCAGGCTGGATAGCTCAGTGGATCAAAGCACATGCTTAGGCAGGCGCAGTGAACAGGGTTCAATCCTCTGCCTGCTGTGCCTGCCCCACCCCTAGAGCGCACAGAGGCTCTCACTGGGCATGATGGTGCATACCTGTGATCCCTGCGCTTGGGTGGCTGAAAACAGGAGGATCACTACAAATTCAATCTGTGTAGTGAGACCCTGTAGACCCTGTCTTAAAATACGAAATAAATAAATAAATAGAAATAGAAATAAAACAGCAATGAAAACTGACTGTCCTGGTGCCAGAATCCCTGCTTGCACTCCAAAGAGTAGGACCAGGCAGAGGGAGGTGAGGTGAGGAAGGCAAGACACAACCCACAAAGTTCCTGTGGTTTCGTGCTGCTGAAGAAAGGGTGGTGAGTTCAAGTCTCTCTGCAAGTATTTCCAGTGAACAGCGCAAGCCACCTATTCCAGCAAGGCAAGGGGAGAATGGGGCAGTAGAACACCCGAAGGTGCTGTGCCTTCCCAAAAGAAGCTTCCTCGATTTGGCTCCAGCCAACCATACCACGTAGAAATACATGCCTGGTGTGGCCGTATCTTCTCATTCCAGAGAAACCAGAATAATGCCTTAAATTATTTTAAACTTGTGTGATAGGGCTGGCAAGGTAGCTCAGTGGACTAAGAGCCTGTTTTAGCCAGCGCAGGGACCAGATTTGCTGCTCTGGCCCCACCTGAGCCAGCAAATGAGTCCAGGTATGGTGGCACATGCCTGTAATCCCAGCATTGGGAAGGCTGAAAACAGAAGGATCAGTATGGGTCTGAGCTGCATAGTGAGACTGTGTATTAAAACATAAAAAAAGAAACAAAATAAAGCTGTGTGATAGAATTGTCCCTTATCAACACACATCTGCAGTGGGTCAGAGGGTGAAGCCAACAGTATGCATCCACCGCCTGATTGGACGAGGCCTGGACTCTAGTTGTGACATGCATTTGTGTAATCTGAACCAAGCCACAGTTCTCTGAATGAGGCTTGACCCCAAGTGCTGGGAGACCCACGAAAGAGGCAGGCAGACCCAGGACTACAGAGTGCAATTTATTGGGGACTGCCTGACACGTGTGGTCCTGGCTGGTAGCAAATCCAAGTGGATTCCCGAAGTCTGGATCAGAGGGAGGGGGGGTGTATATTGGTTAGGACAAAAGTGACCTCATCCAATCTAGGGTGTGTCTGGTTTATCTTAAGCTAATATCAAGAAGTCAGGCAGGTCCCTAGTGTAAGCGTATGGTTACAAGGTTTGCTGTGTCACTCTAATGGCCGTTTATTTGCTGGAAAACTATGCAGAGAAAAGCAACCCGGGTTACTCAGGGACAGTCATAATGACTACAGCAGTCATGTCAAGTGGAATCCAAACTGTCTAAAACATATGTGGTTTAGACAGTTGGGGCAAGCAAAGTAGATCCAGAGCTGGGATATTGAACTAAATTGATCTGCAGTATTCAGGAAGGTTGACAGAGTTTTAGGAAGAGGCCTGAGAGAGAAGAGGTGAAGCCCAGCCTGACGTGAGGACATGAGGGTAAGGGGGACTCCTGGGTAGAAAATCAGCCAGTGGAACAGGAGTGGCCAAATAACCACTATGACTGGTGATGTATAGTACTGAGTGCTCAGCTGTTTGGCACACTGGGCTTTAGAGTAACACACACACACACACACACACACACACACGCACATGCACATGTGTAACCTCTCAAAATCCAGGGCGATCTGATCTATCAGATCCGAAGATTGACTCTCGCTCGTTTGCTTTCATCTTCCTGGCTTCGCTCTGGACATCCTCGGTCCTGGCAGGCCAGCAAGGCTGGCCCCCTATCCATACACATCGCAGTGTGTCAGAGAGGGAGGCTGGCCAGAGGCTGGATCAGTCATGGTGATGGCCTGGTGATGAGGAGAGTCACTGAGGTTTACACAGTAACTGACCTGAGAGTCCTGGGGTAGAGTCAATGTTGGCCTCCAATTCTTACAAATCCCTGTATCTGAGGGAAGAAGGATGCTCTGCCCTTGCGCCTCCCGTTTTGCTCTTGCTGATTTGCTGTTTTCCACTGCCGTGAGCTGCTGCCCTCTGCAATATGCTACTCTGCTTTGGAGTCAGCCAAGTATGGACTGAAACCTCCACTGGGAGCTGAATAAACCTTGCCTTCCTTAATTTAGGGCATTGAGTATTTCGGCCCAGCACCAAGTAAAAAGTAACTGAGGCTTTCTGTACTGCCCAGGCAGGGTCCATATGGCGTTGTTTTTGATTCCCATCGTAACTTAAAGGGAAACTTCACCATGTCCAGAGCCCTTGGTGTCCTGCAAATGAAGGAGGAGGACGTCCTCATGTTCCTTGCTGCAGGAACCCACTTAGGTGGCACCAACCTGGATTTCCAGATGGAGCAGTATGTCTATAAAAGGAAAAGCGGTGGAATCTCCATCATAAATCTAAAGTGAACTTGGGAGAAGCTTCTCCTGGCAGCTCCAGCCATAGTGGCCATTGAAAACCCTGCTGATGTCAGCGTCATATCCTCTAAGAGCACAGGCCAGCGGACTGTGCTGAAGTCTGCTGCTGCCGCTGGAGCTACTCCTATCGCTGGCTGCTTCACTCCTGGAACCTTCACCAACCAGATCCAGGCAGCCTTCCGAGAGCCACGTCTCCTGGTGGTTACTGACCCCAGGGCCGACCACCAGCCCCTAACGGAGGCGTCTTATGTCAATCTGCCAACCATTGCTCTGTGCAACACAGATTCTCCTCGGCGCCATGTGGCCATTGCCATCCCGTGCAGCACTCACAGAACTCACTCTGTGGATCTGATGTGGTGGCTGCTGGCCCGGGAAGTGCTGCGCATGCGTGGCACCATCTCCCGGGAACACCCATGGGAAGTCATGCCTGATCTCTACTTCTACCGGGATCCTGAAGAGATTGAAAAAGAAGAGCAAGCTGCTGCTGAAAAGGCTGTGACCAAGGAGGAATTTCGGGGTAAATGCACCAGCTCCAGAGTTCACTGCTGCTCAGCCTGACGTCGCAGACCGGTCTGAGGGCGTGCGGGTACCCTCTGTGCCCATTCAGCAGTTCCCTGCTGAAGACCGGAGTGCTCAGCCGGCCACAGAAGATTGGTCTGCAGCCCCCACCGTGCAGGCCACTGAGTGGCTAGGAACCACCAGAGTGGTCTTGAGCTGTTCTGCCAACGCTTAAGCAAAATGGGAATGAGGCTGATGGAAAATAAAGCAATTTCTAAGAAAAAAAAAAAAGTAACTGAAACAAGGATCATGCACCCTTCTGCACAGATGCTTCTAGAGGAAACCTGTGTTTCCCCTACCTTGGCTTTGGACATTAACCCAAACCGGAGCTAGCCTAGCCTGGAGCCTGCCAGGTTCGAGCCAACAAACTGTTAGAGACATGAATGAGGATGTGAGGGACAGAGAATATCTTTATGGAAGGAAGCCCTGAGTTGACTGAAACCCCAGATTTATTGAAGAACAACAAAGGCAATATGGTTTTGCCAAGCATAGATGTTTCTTTAGGTAGCAAGGTGGACATTCAAGGATGGTGACAGTTTGGCTAAATAATTAAGCTTGATCTGACTGCCTCTTATAGAACTGTTTTGCCTTCTGTCACAAAGTCTATCTGTGCTCAAACTGGAAACACGGTCCATCTTTAAGACATTTTTGAGACTGGGTGTGGTGGTGCATGCCTGTAATCCCAGCTCCTGGGAGGCTGTAAACAGGTGGAGCACTATGAGTCCAATTCAGCAGTGAGACCCTGAACACCCTGTAGACCCTTCCCTAAATACATACATATATATATATATATATATATATATATATATATATATATATGTACATTTTTTGCTCTTCATGGCCAGCAGTCTTTTATCTCCCAAATCAACTCAAGCAGACATGGTGGACCTGTCACAAGGAATCCTGTAGCAGTCTGAATGGAGACCCCTCTGAGCCGTAGACCTCTGAGTAAGGAAAACATACTTTTTGCTATAAGTCACACACATTCTGAGACTCGTGGCATGTGCCCAACACTGACAAATGTTTACTTTCTCTCTGAGCTTTTTGAGTTCTTTTTGGCTGGGTGTTCTCCCTTAGATATGGAAGATTGTTGTCTATTTTTGGAACCTTGCATTTCTCCTCTGTGAAAGGGAACAACGGCAAGGGCCCTCCTGAAGAGGTTAGGAGATTCGGGGTCACGTGTCTCATGCATGCAGAAAGCACCAAATAAGAGATGAAGCAGAATTCTTTCAGCACACATGAGAAAGGAAATGCCCCCCCGGCAACCCAATACCAGGGTCTGCACTTGCGAATTTTACAGCTGAAAGAAAAGAAGGCAAAGTTTTCCTTGTGCTTTTCACACAGAGCAGACAGAAGCCTCTGTCTCAGAGCCAGAGGGGATGGGAGGGGTGATGGCTTGTTGGACATGCAGGGCTTGCTGCTGCTGGCCTCTCAAGACAGGGCCTTATCTGTGTGCTGGGAAGTTTGACAGACTGCAGCCCTGTGCAGCCAGCCCCCAGCATCCTCCCCCAGGGGATTGTGGGTGAAGGCAGTCAGCCAAGAGCCTGCGCCTGCTCTCCTGCTCGGCTTTCTCTGGGGTCCATGGGCAATGTTCAGGAGTAGCCCCCTCCCAAGCTACCCACCAGCTCTCTGGTGCTGGAAGAGAAGGGCCCAGCCCTTTCCTGTCCTTCCATGCCCGCCAGAACTGGGGCACAGGCAGCCCTGTGGCTCCTGAATGGCTGGCCACCTTGGCATTTTTAGTGGAAAAAATGATGCGGCCAGACCTCAGTCTGCTTAATTCCCCAACACCCTGCTGAGAGCCAGCCTGGTTTCGAGGATGAGGAGACTGAGGACCAGTGCCACCCATCAGCCAGACAGACCTGAGCGCCGGCCCTCCTGCCACCCTACGGTGTCCCAGAGCCTCGGAACCTCTGATTCCTCCTCTGCGATGTGGGGGCCACAGTCACAGTTGCTTTGCCTGTTTCGTGTTTCCAACCCAGAAAGATTGGGGGGGTAGAAGAGTGGCCACCTATGCCACATTTCCCCTCCCCTTGCTAGGATGGGTATGGAAGCATCCAGAAGAATGAGAGAGAAAACACGACAAGGTCCCATTTGTAGTGAAATAAGGAGCCATAGGATTCATGGGCGCGAGAGCTCAGACAGGGCACAGCTAAGCAGGAGGTGAGAGCAGGCTCCCCAGTGACAAATCCCAGGCTGCAATAGCACACACAGGCTTGTGCAGGCCATGGCTGGGCCTGAGGGGGGCCCACTGCCATCCTCCCTGCTGACAATGAGGGCGGGGCTGCTGGGGATGACAACCCAAGTTCCCCTGGAGCTGACCCGGGCCAGAGGACAGGAAAAATGATGGAACTGATGGAGAAGACACAGCGACAGCACCATGTCTCCATGGCAGTGAGGAGAGGATCTTCCCCTTACAGCCCCCAGGAAGCTGCCTCTGTCCTTTCTACCCACTGACAACCAGCCAACAACCAATCCCTCCCAGCTGCAAGTTTGAAAACAAATGCAAAAGCCTGAATACAATGACAGTATAATAAAATATGCAGTAAAGAGCAGAAAAATCCACCTATAGTGAAAAACGTTAACACAAAGTAGAAGAAAACTGTATCTAAACTATATCAGCATGAAATTATTTTTTTCCAATACTTGGGATCGAACCCAGGGCCTTTGCACTGAGCTCTTCTACTTTTTTATTTTGAAACATCATCTTACTAAGTCACTAGATTGGCCAGGTTGGAATTTGTATTTCTCGTGCCTCAGACTCCCAGACTGCTGGGAACACAGGTGTGAGCTTCCACACCCAACTATGAATTCTGTCTTAAAGGTCGAACAACAATTACCTCTATGAAAGAAAGCAGTAAAACAGAAGTTGAAGAACTGAGAAGGAATTAGGCGGCCAAAGCAGGCAATAATTATGAGGTAGCTGCACACAGGGAAGAAGTGGAAGGAGGGAGTCATGGGGACTACGACATAGTTGAGCATAACACAAAGGAAACAGGCCCTGTGGAAAATACGGGGGCAGGGGCACAGTGGCACAGCACCCGCCTGCTAAGTGCAAGGTCCTGGGCTTGATTCCTAGGACCAAAACACAAACAAAATACAACGAGAGATCAGCATAGTGGCACATGCCTGTAATCCCGGCACTCAGGAAGCTGGGCCAGAAGGATCTCGTATGTTCCAGTCCAGCCTGCATTACATAGTGAGAATTTTTCACACACACACACACACACACACACACACACACACACACACACACACACACAAAGATAAATAAATAAAAACAAAGCATAGGAATACTCTAGGTGTGGTTGAACACACCTATAATCACAACGCTTGGGAGGTAGAGGCAAAAGGATCCTTGCAAGTTCAAGACCAGCCGGGGCTACAAAATAAGCTTAAGACCAGCCTGAACTATGTAGTGAGACCTTGCCTCAAAAAGACAAAAAAAAGAAGCTCATGAACAACTAGAAAAAAAATATATAAGCAAAGGGGAACCAACATATGCATAATTGGAGTACTCAAAAACAGAAATAGAAAATAACTGAGACAAACAAATATCTAAGTATATGGTAACATGGACCAAATTACGTCATTCTCTGTCTTCTAAATTCATGTAGATACCTTAATCCCCATTGTGATTGCATTGGGGGCGGGGACAGAACCAGGGATTGAACTCAGGCCCTTGTGTTTGCCAGGCAAGCACTTATTCTATTGAGCAATCTCCCTAGCCCCAGTGATTGCATTTTTAAAAATGTATTTAGTACAGGGTCTATAGGATCTCACTACACAGATTGGACTCACAGTGATCCTCCTGTGTTCAGCCTCCCAAGCACTGGGATTACAGGCGCGCCACCATGCCCAGTCTCAGTTGCCTCAGCTCTCCCTGGGGGCGGCGCCAGAATGGCATGCCGGGATCAAACCCTGGTCCCTGAGTCTGCCTAAGCATGCACTTTAATCCTCTGAGCTATCTGGCCAGTGTGATTTTATTTTGATACAGGGATTTTAGGACATAAAACTAAGTAAAGCCATAAGGGTGGGATCCTAATCCAATAGGATTGGTGGCTTTATAAGAAAGATTTTTTTTTCTGATTGTTTCACAAAGCAAGACCTGATTTTGTCAGAGGATTTTTTTTTTTTTTGGACCACTCAGGATACGTTAAGGGCAGATCTGGTAAGGCATGAGTATCTGAGGATTAAACCACAGAATTCAGAGCCTGACTGCTTTGCTTAAGCAGGCACTCAAACAACTGAACTAATGGGCAGGCCCCCTAGACCTGATTTTGTGTTACATAAAAAAACAACCCTAGAGCTAGAGGTGTAGCTCAGTGGTAGAGCACTTGCTTAGCATCTGTGAATCCCTGGGTTCTATCTTCAGTATTACAAAAAAAAAAAAAAAAAAAAAAAAAAAAGACTCCCCTAAAATGGTTAAGAAGGATTAAGTATGAAAGAGTTAGGGGCTAGAATTTTTCAGGCAAATGTAAGCAAACTGACTAGCTGTTGATGGGGACACAGAGGTGTTTTGCTCCAGATGAACTCCTAAGGACTGGAGGCTCCAGTTCACTTTTCTCAGCCTTTGAAAGAGGAAGTGGAGAGAGAGAGAGACAGAGACAGAGAGACAGAGAGACAGAGACAGAGACAGAATTTAAAGGTCAGAATAGCATAATGAACAGGCCATCAATAAGCTGTAAAGAACACTTCAATATTTGTATAGCTTGCTTATTTATGTTAAGCACTGGAAGAGCTGGAAAGACAGCTCAGTGGACTGAATCACCTGCTTTGCAAGTGCAGGGACCAGAGTTTGATCCCCGGTCCTGCATGCTCTGCCAGCCCTGCCCCCAGGGCACACTGAGCCTGCAACCAAGCCCAGGAATGATGGCACAAGCCTGTAATCCCAGCGCTGGGGAGGCTGAAAACAGGATCACTATGAGTCCAAGCTGTGCAGTGAGACCCTGTACCAAATACATAAATTAAAAAAGAAAAAAAAAAGAAGTACTGGGAATTGAACTCAGGGCCTTGCAAATGCTAAGCAAAAATTCTACCACTGAACTACACCCTCAGACTCTCCCCAGTAATTTTTAAAACTGAAAGTACAAAATAATAGTCTCAGATCACATTGCATTAAAGTCTAAAAGAATGTATAAAAGGGCTCATTCACCTAGAATTTTTTAAGAACTTTATCTAAATTTCTTAAAGAGAAAATAAGAGTAGGATTAAAGAAGTATTAAAGGCATAGCAGTGACAGTAATTCTATTCATCAAAACCTAGGAGGTTTAGGGCTAGTGAGATAGCTCGGTGGTCTAAGCACCTGCCCGGCAAGCACAAGGATCCGGGTTCAATCCCTGGTACCACGTGCTATGCCACCATGCCAGCCACTGAAAATGGGTGTGGCAGAGAGCTGGAAACTTTACAGATTAGGACAGGGAAGTCCAGAGAGGGACAGAGAGTGGAAAGGCCACGGTATGGGTCTGGGCTCCAATCAGATAGGCCCAGCGCCTGCCCCCTCCAGGACCGTGTGCTGTGGACAGAGGCTGTGCTCTCTGTGAGTGGCAGCTCCTGGCAGCCTCCCAGGCCTGGGGTCAGAAACCCCCTGGATTTAGCTGTGTGCAGGCATCTGCTCTCCTCTCTCCCCACACCATGAGCAGACCTGGCTTTCAATCCACCCTCCTCACCCCACAGCCCTGCTGTCTGTTTTGTAAGACAAAACTTAAGAGTGAGGGGAGCTTAGGGAGTGAGGGGAGCTCAGTATTTTTCCAACATACTTTTTTCCAATATATAAAACACACTGTGGACCAAATAAAATATGTGCCGTCCTGGAGACAGCCCAAGCATGGCTGGGTTGCTAAGCCTTGGAATGTTCCTTTCTGTGCACAAAAAACGAAATCTCTGTTTACATGGATACGCTGCTGCGCTGAGCCCACAGTTCCCTTCCACTGAATTCAGATCTGCAGTACAAGCCGAGTCCACATGCGCAGTGGTTAGCGGGAGACGTATGGGGGGTGCTGGACTCAGATCTCAGCTCTGTAGCTAGCTGTGTGGTCCCAAGCAAGTCACCTGACTTCTCTGGGCCACGGTTTCCTTGGGGGAGGGGCACATGTAGACAAGTATGCTGCATCGAGTAAAGACCACAAAAGGGGTGAAACACAAAATCTTAAACAGGTCTAATAATGCAACTGTCCGTTCCCTAAGACAGGATGCCCCTGCGTGGCTGGAGGTCAGGCTGATTGTCCGGTTCCCTTCTCTGCTCTGCTGCTCTTCCAAAGATGTCAGTCTGGACCCTCTCTCCATCACCAAATCTGAGCCCCAGGGGGAAAGGCCCAGGTGAGGAAGTGCACCTTTCTGAGTGCCCCTCTCCCCTGGATGCTGTAGGCCCACGAGAACCTCGGATCTTCTCGGCCATCCTGCAGGAGGCAGAGCTCCACACCCTGGGCCAGCACTATGGAGCCTGCAAGCCCTGGAGGCAGTGTTAGGCTCCCAGGGTCCGACTCCAAGGCCTGCATTTTTTCTGCTCCTCTTAGCTGTGTTCCTACTCCTGGCAAAGATGCACGATTAAGGAGCTTCCCTGCCCCAACTGATGCAAGTCCCTTGCCCCCTAAGAGAAACTTGACCTCAGCAGCCAAAAGAGAAAGTGACTTGTCTGCTCAAACAGGGAACCTTCGAGGATGCCCCTTGGCTTCAGGGACGTTCAGAGGGGCGGGAGAAACAGTTGCAAGTACAGCAGGATCCAGGGGCTGCCCTACGCAGACAGCACTTACAGCGGTGCTGCCCTCGGGGCTGACTTCCCCTGAGAGTCTCTCCCTGTGCTTTCTCCCTGACACTCCACCAGCCTGGAAACACGAGTCCCTTTGTCTATAATCTTTGTGCAAGTCTTGGACTGATTCAGGATTAACTTCTTTAAAGTGGACCCAAATCCCTTGACTGATTTCTGTAGCTATACCAGACGCTTATATTGACCAGGGCATGGGCCCAGACTGTGTTCCAGGGGCCTTTGCAGTTTCTTCTCTTTCTCAAGGAACTCTAGAAAGCCACCATGAGAACCAGCTTGCACTAGCCTTCTGCAGAGGAAAACCACATGAAAGGGAGTCCGACCCCCAGCAGAGGCCGAGCCAGCCTAGTCAGCCAAGCCGGCTGACTGCCAAGGGCTGCCTCCCCACCCCTCAGCTGCCCACATCTGTGTGAGACCAGCTTAGACTGACACTGCCTGGCAGCTCCATTGCTTTATGAGCCTTGATAAACCCTTATGTATTGGAAGCTGTTGAGGCTGGGGGCATTTGTTATGCAGCAGCAGCTGACGGGTACAGGATCGGGCCACAGAACCAGGAGGACCAGGTAGGGAAGGGACACTTTATAAACAAAGAAATAGATTCCATTATAAGAGAGGAGATAGAATCTCCAGGATCTGTTGCTGTATGTTTATCATCTCTATTCTGCAAGCAGGGGGAAAAAGTATAAGAGAGTGTTTTGGTATGTGAGAGAGAAATAAACCTGAATCCTTACTCTATAAAAGTAATCCAGGACTACTAAAAATATTAAAATGGTCAATTCAGTTCAATAAAACACAGAAACCTATGTTACCAGGACCCTAAGATGAACTGGTCCTGGTGGTTGAATAATAACTTTGGCTGAGTTTCCTGGCAACTGAGGTGCATTGGATTGAATCAGCCTATTGAACTTGGACTCCTAAAAAGGCAGGAAAATAAAGGAGAACTCTTACAAGTTTGTCTGGAGACCCAAAGGTTGGCTGGACTCCCTGGGGGGCCTGTGAGGGCTCTTTACATAAGGAACATAACAGGAGAAGGTCCTTGGAACAAATCTGCTTTTTCCTTCCTCTCTCTCTGTAGAGCTCAGAGGAAGCCTTTGAACCACATTTCTGGGAGCCACTCAGTTTATGAGGCCTTTTTTTTTTAAAGAACATAAAAGTTCCTTTCTGCCTCTTTTGTTGTGGTCTAGAGGTCCCTGGTCCAGAGCGAGGCTATGCCCAGCCTGCAGCTTCAATCTCTGGGGGCAAAACGGGTCCTCTAGCTCCTGCCTTCTTTGTTTGTTTTTTTTTTTTTAAACTATTTTCTATTTTGGTACCGGGAATCGAACTCTAGGCCTCGTGCTAGTTAGGCAGGCGCCGCGCCACTCAGCTACATCTCTGGCCCTCGACTCCTGCCTTCTGGCCTATTTCCCAATCAAATAAACAAAGCAAACAGGCAAAGGCAATAATTCCAGACAGCCAGCATCAGTGTCACAAGGACAAATGAAGCTGTCAGTAAGCACACGTATCCCAGAAGCCTTCAGGGAGACTGTGCTTGCCTCTTCTTGCTGCTGTGTGGTCACATCCGGGCCGTGCCTGCGCCATCTCTGCCTCGTCGTTCCTCTGCTGTGTGTTCGCCTTCTTCACACCATATGTACAATGCCATTCAGGTCCCCCCACTCCATAATCCAGGGGGGTCACTCATCCCAAGAGCCTCCCTTTAATCACATCTGCAAAGACTACCAGATAAAGGGACACCCTCAGTTTCCAGGATTAAGGCCTGGCACCCGGAGGTCGATCACACAGCCCGCTGCACTATGCATTCGACCCCACTGTCTTAACTTTACTGTACCTCAGTTTGTAAAACTACATCTTCGGTTTATCATGAAGGTTAAATAATCATGAAGACTGAATGACAAAGTGCTGGGAAAGGCTGAAAGCACCTGGAAGGGTGACAACCTATAATAAGGCTGGACCAGGATTAAAACCCATGCAAGCACAGAGTCTGCCTGCCCAACCAGCAGGGCAATAGTAACTTGCACACCATAGTTGCTCAGCCAGGTATGACGGCCTGCAAGCCATGGTGTGCCTGTGTGGCTCTAGGCAGGGTGTTTCTCCTCTCTGGTCCTCAGTTTCCAACCCCTTCCACGAGGGAGGGGAATCCCTGTGGAGCAGAGGACTCAGGGGTCAGCCTCTGACCACAGTTTCCTTGTCTCTGAGTCACTAGATTTCTCAACTGGAGGCCAAGGGTCTAAATGTTCTGAGTGTGCCTGTTGGAGATAAGGTGGGAAACATGGATTGGGCCAGGCAGAGGTAGCTATGGCGCCGCGGGGGCCTTCCTGGGCCTTCTCAGCATGTTGAGTTAGTGCTGAGGATCTGCCAAGAACGCAGGCTGATGACCTACGACCAAGCGGGCGGCCACAGCCAGATCTTCCTGTCGGGATTCACCGAGCCATATCTGGCCAAATCCTTGCGGCTTGAGTGGAGCGGCCAAGGCCCAGACAGAAGAGTATGTCCAAGGTCACACTGTGAGACTGCTAGACCCTGGGGTCCTGACGTGGGGACTGCCAGACCAGCACCTGCAGAAGTAGCGAGCCTGAGGAGGAGGGAGCTTCCACAGCATCCCAGGCAGGGGGTTCAGTGTGTGCAAATGCCCAGGGGCCATTTGAGGCCCTCAAGTCTAGACTGCATGAGAGAAAAGGAGACACACCCGGGTCTTGTGATTCATTCTGAGGGAAAGAACCACTGAGGCTTTCAGGAAGGCTGCAACAGGGTCTGAGGATCTCTTTCCAAATGTAGTCCACCACAGCCAGACCACCCTGAATGTGTCCAATCTCGTCCAAATGTGCTCCACAGGCCAGCAGGTTTGGAATCACAGTGAGAACAGGGGAAGAGTGTCAGCATACAGATTCTTGGGGTCCCCCGCTTTAACAGGCCTCCCCAGAGGATTCTGAAGCACATCCAGGTTTTAGTGAGGACAAGTGCGTCACTCACATTCCAGTTAAAAGGTCTCAGATAAAGCAGCTCCGCCGCAGGCTTGCTGTGTGACTCTAGGCCTCTCTCCAGCCTCCGTTTCTCCTCCCCACAAGTGGAGGCAACTTTCACGTCACTTTCCAGGGTCGCCTTGGGGATAACAGCCTGCAGAGAAAGCACGCAGCCTAGCCCCAAGCCCTCCTCCTGGGCCCAGTGGGGGTGGGGCTGGAGGGCAGTGAACGCGGCAGGCAGCAGGGAAGCTGGAAGGGCCTGTGGTCAGCTGTGGATGCGGCCACAGGCTGGGAGGCCTTTGCACAAGGCCATCGTGGGTTGGTGGTCAGCATGGGCACTACACGGGCACCATAGGTGCTCAGCAGGATCCCTGGGGTCCCCCTACCAGGTGCCGGGCCAAACTGAGACAACCAAAAGCATCTGCAGACGCCGCCAGGATTTTCCGGGGGCGAGAGTGCCCTTGGATACAAACAAGCGTTTTATTCTCAGTACCACAGGGGAGGAATTGGAAGCTCCAGCAGCCAAAGCTCCTTCCATGTGCTTGGCCAGCTAAGAAGCAGAAAGATTCCAAGTCAGGTGAGGTACAGCTCAGGGACAGAGCCATGCCCAGCTCATGCAAGGACCTGGCTTCTATGCACAGCACCAAAAAGGAGAAAAAGAGAGAAATCTGAAGTCTGACTCAGAGTCCTGGATTGTGACCTTCATCCGGAGAAGGTTGCATGCATGCAGTGGCCCACCCTGACTGTCCACACGGAGGGTGCAGGGACAGCGCTCTGGCCTGGAGGGGCAGCTGGCCACACCTGCTAAGCGGGGGACTGCATTAACTTAGGCTGTATGCTCACTGGGTTGTTCGGGGGGTGATGACGGGGTTGGGGAGCAATGCTACCACCAAGCCTCCTGGGGGGCCCAGCACGCATTGCCCAGAGAGTGGGACTGAGCGGCATGGGCCCTGAGGAAGGCACAAAGGCGCCCATAGGGGAAGCTGTGTGAGGTCGGCCACTTCCAGGAGCCTGGCAGAAACACCTTCCAGAACCTTGAGGCTAAATATTTATACTGTGTACTTTTTTCCTTCCTGTGTGAGCAGATGGAGGCTTAAAGATAGGTCCAAAAAATTTTGGGGGGATAGAGTCCAGGGGAAGGGGAAAAGCCAAAGGTCAGAGGTCAGGAGAAAGTAAGTTCTGGAAATGAAATGTCCATTCCCCCGTGTCGGTGTCCAAAGCCTCCAGGGTGAGATCCACTGCCACCACAGCCAGCTCCCTCCGGGGGACACGGAATCCAAGAAGTGTTTTTGTTTTCCTAAGACGCACTCGGGAATCAAATTATATGTTTCTTTTGCCCAGTCCTAATCTTTTTAACCAACAAGAGTTGGAAGTGAGGGGCAACTAAGTCCAAAAATCTTGCCTCAAGAAGAAACTTTTTCTAGGCCCAAAAATACCTTGTTTATACAGACAGGCATCTGTGAAAGGCCTGACTTGGAGCCTGTGCAGAAGGTGGATTTATGACGGCGGCAGCCCCGGGGGCAGTAGGAGAGGCCGCCAACGCTGAGGTCCAGACAGCTCAGGCTGCCATGGGTTTCCCTGGATGGGCACCGCCCCCAGGTGACAGGAAAATGAAGCCCTTCATGCCGTCCTACTGTTTTACCCCCCAATGGTCACATCATGTCACCTCTCATCTCTAGGTCACGGCGACCCCAGAGCTTGCACATCTTGGTGGGAGGATGACAGGGAGCGTTTTTATGTCTTCAGCAGGAAATGGTGTTCATTGTTTAAAAACTGTGCTTGTTAGCCATCAAATGAATTGCAAGTGACAGCACCTGGGCCACGTGTGTGCATGACTGCATGCACACGCGGGTGCACACATGAGAGCACGCACTTGTGCTTGCATTTCCCTCCCCTGCTCTGTCCTTCCATGGTCGCGGACAGAGTTGGAAGGTGTCTGAGAGGGAGGTGAACACAGCGGCTTAGTCCACTCTGCTGCCCTGTGGGATAAAAATGTTTCTGGATAATTAAAATGGAGTGAGGAGGCTGGAGCGTGGTGGGGCACGCTGGGGAGGCCGAGACAGGAGGATCACTACGAGTCCGAGCTGTGTAGTGAGACCCTGTACCAAATAAATAAAAATTTTAAAAAAGAATATTCCCAGCACAGAGGCATGCTAAGTGTCTGAGGTGACAGATGCCAGTTGCCCTGGCCTGAATGCGACATATTAGACACATGTACTAGAAGGTCACACTACATCCCAAATAGGTGCAAATACTACATGTCAATTGAAAACAAAGTACAGCCGGGCATGACAGTGCAGGGCAGTGTCCCAGCTGTGCTGCTCTGTGCTGCTCTGCAGTACCACAGGGCCCAGGCGTGCAGGGCTCAGTCAGAGCCTGGGGTGCCCAGAAGCAAGAGCAAGGGCAGGGGTGACCTTTGGGGCCCTGCTAGGAAGCCCAACACGACGACGTGCATTGTGTGATTGTGTCAGAAGTGTGAAAGACTCACTTTGGCCGACTAGTGAATGACTTCAACTTACAACCGTTCTCCCAGAATGGGTGGGACTCACTCATAAGTCAGGGAATACTTGGTACATTTCTTTTTAAGGTCAGATGAGTTGAGTTGGGTTTTTACCTCCTGCCGCAAAAACACCCAAAACAGAAGAGAGTTGAGCAAAGATCACTGCCAAGCAGCCACAGTGTGGATGCTCCCTGCGTCCTCACCTCCACACAGCAGAGAGGGGGGCGCCCTCTCTGGCCAGAGGAGAGCTCAGGGCCAGCACCAGGCAGGAGGAACAGCGGGAGCAGGGCTGCTGAGGCAGGGCACTCCTGCACCCTTGTTCCACGCCCATAGCAACCTCCAGCCCCTCTGCTTTGCTAGGACCTCCTGCCTCCGGCCCAGGGCCCCAGCCTCACTGGGAGAGCATCAGAAAAGGAGACACCTTCCCCACCCCCACGGCAGTCACAACCTGTCTCTTAGCAAGACTTGGTATTAAAGATGAAGAACAACCTCTTTCTGTCTGTCTGTCTGTCTGTCTTTTTTTTTTTAAATGTATTTGGCACACTCACTACACAGCTCGAGCTCTTAGTGATCCTCCCGTCTCAGCCTCCCCATTGCTGGGATTACAGGTGTCTACCACCACATCTAGTTTCAGTGGCTGGTTCAACATGCCTGGGGGTGGGGCCGGCACAGCATGTGGTGCCAGGGATCAAACCCAGGGGTCCCTGTGCTTGCCTAAGCAGGTGCCTAGCCCGCTGAACTATCTGTGTTGGGAATATTCTAAACCGTCTCTCTTGCTGTTATGAAAAACTCCATGCATCGCTGCTAACCACAGTCAACTCTGTCATGCCACAGAATATCCTAAATTACTCCTCCTGCCCAGCTGCACCCCTACCCTTTGTCAATCTCTCTCCACTGCTCCCACCCCACCACTCCCAGTCTCGGCTCACCAATATTCTCATTTTGAAGAGTCATTAAGCTTTAAAAAAAAAAAAAAACGTATACAGCACTGTTCCCATCAGCCAACATATGGAATCATCCTAGGAATCTAGCTAGATCCAGGGATAAGGAAGATATGACATAATGGGAAACTCTTCAATCATAAGAATGCATCTGATTCATGGAAGTGAACACTCAAAAATATTTACTTAAAAAAACTTACTGACACAATGTTCCTGGTGATTAAAACCTGGAAACAGTGCGTGTACCAACTGGGAGAGACTGGCTAAGACAGCTGTGTGCCTGTGTATGGCGGAATGCTGCTGCCACACGCGGCTGTTGAACGACCAGCCTGGGATGCACGGCGGGTTCAAGGCCAGCCTGAACTCCCTAGCAAGGCCCTGTCTCAAAAAGACAAAGGCAGTGGTGTCCTGGAGAAGGGGCCTGGCTTGCTGGCTTTCAGGTTGTTAGTTTCCTGCGGGACCAACAGCACCACGAGAGAAGAATCTGTTCTTGATCCTTGTGTATAAGCACGTAGTATGTGCTCAGTAAATACTTGTTGAATGAAGAGGCCAGGGAGATAGCTCAGTGTCATATGTGCCTGCCCAGCAAGTGCAAGTTCCTGAGTTCAATCCCCAGCATGAGACAGAGAAAGAGAGAGAGAGAGAGAGAGAGAGAGAGAGAGAGAGAGAGAGACTTGCTGAATGAATGAGGGCCATGATTACCTCTTCCTTGTCAGTAGACTTTTCTCCATTATCCCTGGGATTTTTGTTTAGTTGAGTTATAATCATACCTGTGTACCCTCTGTGCTATACATTATTATTTAACATTTTCCTTTAAATTGATTATTTCAATTTAAAGAAACTTTTGGGGGGAATTGAGACAGTTTCCCTATGTATCCCAGATTGGCCATGAACTCACTGTGTGGCCCAGGCTGGCCTTGAATTCACAGCGATCCTCCTGCCTTACCCTCCTGGAAGGTACTGATCCTCTTTGGGGCTTTCTCATCCCTCACTGGTCCCTCACACTCAGAAAGAACTCCTCAGCTACAAGACTGCGACCTCTCTACAGCTCTGCTGACCTCTGGGGCAGATCCTCCCTTTGGACTGGCTGGCAGAGCCTGAGGCAACTTTCTCTCAGCAGAGCTGCCCAAGCCTCTCCCTACAGACCCATCTGCAAGGTGGAAAAATCGAACCCCACATCTCAGACATGGAGAAAATTAAATGATCTCATTTGCCAGGAATGATGGCACAGTCACAGCACAAGGAGAGATGGTTACTGTTTGCTGAGACCCACAGCTTGTGAGGCCCAGGGCCATGCACCTTCCATGCCTCACAGACCCCAAGCTTGTGTGTGAGGGATGAACTATTAGCATTTTTTTGGCGCATGAGAAGGCTGAGGTGCTGAGAGATGTAGAACTTGCAACAAGGGAGTGGACCTGGGGCCCACAGCCACCTCTCCAAAGGGCCTCTTGTGCCCGGAAGGCAGGATTCTCCTGCATCTCTGCACCCTTTCTTCCCATCTTCCTGCCCCTGGAGGGTTTCTGGACTGGAGGGAGTCACCAGGGTGCACAAGTGGAGTAGGAATGGGTGATCCTGAGGTCAAGATCATGATGACCCAGTAATTCTCTTCCAAGACCAGTGTTCTAAAGATAAAGCCCTAACCATCCATCCATCCATCCATCCATCCATCCATCCATCCATCCATCCATCCATCCATCTATCCATGTATCCATCCATCCATCTATTCATTCATCCATCTACCTATCCATCCATCCATCCATCCATCCATCCATCCATCCATCCATCCATCCATCCATCCATCTATCCATGTATCCATCCATCCATCTATTCATTCATCCATCTATCTACCTATCCATCCATCCATCCAT
>PVKA01005437.1:0-63337 GCA_004027165.1 Ctenomys sociabilis | reverse complement strand
CCATCTACCCACAATCATCTTCCAACCTCCCCCCGTCCCTCCACCAGACATTTACTGACCTCTTGTGCCCACCCTTCCTCATTCCTGCTTCCACCCTTATCCCAGCTGGGATCCCTCTGTGGAAGACCAGGGTTCCAGAAGGTGCTCTTGGCACAGCAGGGAAGCTGGGCAGCAGTGACAGCTTTGCACCAAGGCCTCATTCCCTTGTGAGGAAGTGAAATCTGGGTCCCCTCCAGCTTGGGAGGCTGGGGCCAGGGCAAGGAGCCAGCCTTCTGGAGTTCAGAGTGGGCTGGCCATGAGACCCCTTCCACTGAGAGCTCCTGCCGTGCCTGAAGGGGCGGTTTCTCTGTTGGGTCATGGTGAGCCCAGAAATCCCCAGGGGAGTCTGCGGCCACTTGCCCGGAGCCCTACTCCTCCCACCAGGAGGTGTGCTCAGTGCTCTGTGCTCCAGGCACCACTGTCTCCGCACCTCCTCCCTCTTCCTTCTCCTCCAACCTTCTCCTCCCACACTTGCCCCAGCTGCCCAGGGCTGCTGGGTTCAGCCAGGAGACAGAGGGCCACACACCCATCCCAGGTTCCTATCTGTCCCAGAGCAGCTCTGGCTCCTCCATTGCAGGCAGGACAACTGGAGGGGGGACCTCACCATGCTCAGAGGGACTCTGCTGCCTGTCTCGCCTGCAGCCACCACCCAGATCTCCAGCGAGTGCATGACCTGCAGCCTTGTAGCCACCCCAACAGGGGATGCTCTTGTACCAGCTGGCATGACCACGGCAGCTACAACCCAGGCATCTCCCTGGCACTCACAACCCATTTCACCCTGCCACCAACTCCTTTATGCAACACACACTCATGCTGTCTCCATTTTACAGATTTGAAAACTGAGGCACAGAGAGTCACTGGCAGGCCAGCTGGCCCTGGATCTGTGTGTCATTTTCAGGCCAGTGGATTCTCAGCTGCCAGGACTATGAGCCCCTCTCTTGACCCTCACAGAAGGGAGACCACACTGCCACTGTCCCCTCCTCCGCACCACTCTGTCCCCACCCGGCCCAGATCTCCTATATGCACATTCCTTGCCGATCAGCTGGCTGCAGGACGCATCCACCCATGAAGCAGGACCTTTCTATCAGATCTGAGCTGGGCACTGGGCACACTGTCCAGGCTCTATACATCCAGGCAAACTATTTGACAGTTGTCAGTGCGGCTCTGATGAAGCCCCAGGCCTGACCCTGTGGCCTGCTCTGAGACTCTCTCCTGCACCCTTAGAGAGATGGCTGCAGTCAGGCCCTTGTGTGGACCCACGTGTGTCCTGCACTCAGGGGGCTTGGGCTGTGTGAATGAATGAGGTCAGCAGCTGCAAAATCACACACCCGGAGCCAGGAGGGAGCAGGCTGGGTGGGGACTGCGGCAGCTGCGGCTCAGCCCTGGTCACTGTATGGCCAGATCTGCAGATTTCTCCAGAAAAAAACAGAAATCTCGAGGTTTACAAGAAGTTTCCCAACTTTTAAGTGTTGCCAGCTAATCTCAAACACTGAAACAGGCCTGTGGACAGGGCGTGGTGTGGGCGGTCTTCCCAGAGCCCTGCTGCACAGATGGAGAGGTGGTGTCCCAGAGGGGGTGAGCCACCAGCCCCCAGACCCAGAGCACAGGAACAGTGGCCTTGCTCTTCCACCCACGGCCAGAGCTCTGATCCCGAGTGAGGTCTGGCAGTCCTGAGGTGACAGAGAAGGTACAGTGTCCCTGCCCCTGCACAGCAGGCTCTCTCTCCTGCTAAGCCAGGCTGTCCCAGGCACTGAGATGGTACCATTCCTAGGGAGGGCTGCCTCGGTGGCAAGAACTAGGGGCCAGGAGGAACCTCTCTCCTCATTTCAGTGACTTGGAACCCACGTCAGCAGCCCCCGGGAGAGCAGGGAAAGGACCAGGAAAGCTCTGCTTCTGGGAAACATGCTCTGACACCAGGTTGGGCCCTAGGTACCATATGGCCCTTAGGATCTTAGCCCATTTCTGGCCCACCTTGCTGGAGCTCGCTGACTCCCACCCTGCTGGCCGCTGCTCCCAGCCACCTGTCCCCTCTCTCCAGGAGAGACAGAGATGCCACCTCAGGACTTTTGCACTTGTCCCTACTGCCTGCTTCATTTCCTTCATGAAGCACCCGACTCATACCTGCCTCTCTTCTACACCTTTGCTTAGGTGTCGCCTTCTCAGAAAAGCTCTCTTCCTGTTCACCATGTTCCCAGCATTCCCTGTCCTCCCTCTATCCCTTTTCCTCCACAGCACACATCGCCCTCTGAAGGGCGGTTTGTTATACTCCTTTAGCTGTTTCCTGTTGGAGCTGTAACAAACCCTCACACTGGGTAGCTGAAAATAACACGAGTTGTGACCTTAGCAATTCAGAGGTCAGAGTCCCAAGATTGTGTCACTAGGCTAAAGTATAGATGGGCCTGGTTCCCTTCAGAGGCCTAAGGGAAGATTCTGTCTCCTACTCTCCCATTTCCTGCTTTGAAGGCTGCCTGAGGCATGGGCTTAGCTCCTCCCTCTACCTCAAGGCCAGTGCTGTGTCCCCACCACTCTACTCCTGTCCCATGTCTCTAACTGGGCCCCTGGGAGCACCCAGGCCCACCTTGGAGGTCCAGGACACCTTCTGGTCCAGCTGCTTAGCAACCAAAACTCCACCTGCAGCCGTAGTCCCCCTGGACCCTCGGGTCCCCTAGCACTCACCATGGCCCACCTCCCTCCCCCTGTCAGGCAGCCATCCAGGTTGTATGCCCCTCGCGAGAATCCAGTGTAATAATATGGAAATAAAGAGCACACCCATGTAATCTGTCGGCGTCACCCCCAAATCATCTCCTCGCCTCTGCCCACGGATAAACTGTCTTCTGTGAACCCGGCCCTGTGCCCAAGAGGTCGGGGGCCACTGGCCTGGCAGGTGCTCTGTAAACACCTGGTGACTGTGTGGTTGACGGGTGGAGACGCATGTAGTGACCAACGACAAGGAGGTTGACGCTGGCGCTGGGTCCTTCCTTTTCTTTCACTGAAGAGCAGACAGAGGCTCAGAGCTGTGACTTAGCCCCCCGCCTTCCACACACGTCTGGCGCCCCCGTGGCATCGCGTTCCACGTGATGCCACTCCCTGTCGCTTGGCTCCATGCACTCCTAAGAGGATGGAACTTCCTGTTTCTCCAACAGGCCCTGGGCTGTGAGGGTGTTAAAGGCAGCTAAATGAGACAGAAATATTATAGGCGGTCAGTTAGGGCCAGGCCCTCAAGGAGACAGTACTTTGCAACTTTGAAAGAGACAGACACTCCCACTGTGGGCCAGACTTCAAGACAAAAGAATAAACTAATGCAGCCACTTACTTCCCTAGGGATGGGTATCAGGGATTGATATTATTTATTTATTTATTTATTTTGATGGATCCAGGGATTGAACTCAAGCCCTTGCACTTACCATGGAAGTGCTCATTCCACTGAGCCATCTCCCCGGCCCTCTGTCTGCTTTTTAAATGATTCAGGGACAGATGCCATGAGTCTAGGGTACTGACGATAAAGGGGGAAATAAAATAGAAAACAAAATCAAAAACAGCCCAGAGCTCCCTGACACACCGATGATTCCATGTTTAGCTCAAGAGGAGACCCACTTCACTCTTGGTTCAGAAGATCAGTTAAAGTATGCGGAGATACCTGTTTCCATCTATTAGTAGACAAGAAAGTCAGAAGGTTCAGCCTCTGTGCTCTCTCTTGCAGGGTAGCCTGCCCTCATCCCATAGAGTGCGCTGCTTTTCCTACTTTCTCTTGGCCCCAATGTGCTCTGTAGCACATTTCTTTACTGCCTTCTTCTTCTTCTTTCTTTTTTTTTTTTTTTTTTTTTTTTTTTTTTTTTTTTTTTTCTTTACTACCTTCAGTGAAACTTTGCTACCATTAAAAAAAAAAAAAAGGCTGAGGCTATAGTTCAGTGTGTCACAGTACCTGCCTGGCAAGCGCAAGGTCCTGAGTTCAATTCCCGGTACTAATAAATGAACAAACAAACAAACGTAATAGCAATATGGGCTGAGTTGTGGGAAAACAGACGCACTCGCGCCCTATTGATGGGAGAATCTCTGCAAAGCACAGCTGGGCTATATGAGTTGAGAGGTAAAGAGCACAGATCTGTCACAAGATCTGGCTCTCAGCAATTTCTCCCACAGATACATTCACACACACACACACACACACACACACACACACACACACATGATATGAAGTGCAAACCTAATCAGTGCAGTATTGTTTTGTGATGGTAGACAGGGCAAGGGAAATAGCTCAGTGGCTTAAGTGTCTGCCTGGCAAGCACAAGGTCCTGAGTTTGATCCCTGGTACCGGAAAAAAAAGACTGGGGACAACTTACAGGTCTACCTGGTTCTAGGGGATACAACATAGCTGTGGACAAGGACAACACTGACATTGCCATGAGGAGGTCAACAAGGCACGGTGTGACAGCCTGTATCTGGATGTCCCCCAGAGCCTCATGCAGTCATAGGTGGGGCTTCTGCAGCGGTGGCTGGGTGTAGAGTGTGTGATGTGTGATACTAAGTCAGTCCACTGATTTGTTTGGCTCCATCCCAATCCTGTTAGCCTGGATACAAGCTAAAAGGGGCAGAAAGACACTTTTGTTTTGTTTTAATGTATTGAGCACAGGATCTGCAGGGTCTCACTACTAGATTGAACTCATGTGGTCCTCCTGTTTTCAGCCTCCCAAGCACTGGGATGACAGGTGCATGCCACCACGCCCAGTCTCAGTCACATCTCAGCCAGCCCCAGGGGCGGGGCCCAGCATGGCAGATAGCGATAGTATTTTGACTTCTCTAAAATTGTTTGCAGAAGGCCAAAGAGCAAACCCTAGTCCCTGTGTCTGCCTAAGCAGATGCTTTAATCCACTGAGCTGCCTGGCTGGCCCAAGACACTGTCAAGGTCCCTCCCTTTTTGTCTGCTCCCTTCTGCCCACCTCAGACTGCGTCTCCTCTGCGATGCCCCTCTGCCAAGCCGCCCTGCCTTGGAGTCAGCCGACTATGGGCTAGAACCTTACAAACCATGACACAAATAAACCTTTCATTCTTTAACCTTGAGCATCAGGTATTTTGTCTCAGCAACAAGAAAAGAGTAACTAAGACACAGGATGAGTGAGAAAAAGCTGAGAGCTAGAGCAGCACCAGACCTGTGCGCATGTAACACGAATGGGTGTGTTGCGTGTACCACACAGGAAGGAACCGGGGGCACTGGGAACATGCTGGGAAAGGGAGCAGAGAACCTGGATTCCAGGGCAGAAAAAGAGTCGGTTCTCACATCAGAGTTGTGTGTTGTTTTTTTTCATTTGTTTTGTTTTTTGTGGAGGGGGAGTGTCTACAGGGTGTTCAGGGTCTCACTATTAGATCAGACTTGTAGTGATCCTCTGGTCTACAGCCTCCCAAGCGCTGGGATGACAGGCGCACACCACCAAGCCCAGCCCCAATTGCCCTCTCAGAGGGCTCCCCTGAGCCTGCTTGCAGGAGCTTTAATCTGCTGATTAAAAGTGGCCATTTGGCCAGCCCACTTTTCTTCCTTTTTGTTTTTTCACTGAAGATGGAGCCCAGGGCCTCAAACATGCTAGGCAGGCGCTCTCCTACCGAACAACCCCAGCCCCAACTTACGAGTGTTACCTGCATGTTACGCATGGTTTTCAAAGTTGGCAAGTGATGCCAACTCATCACGATCTCTTAGCAGAGAAATGCAAAGGGCACAAGTCTCGGCCCACCCTCTCCTCTGAGCCCTCTGCCATCTACAGCTTCAGGGTCACCGTGGTCCTGAGCATTGATCGCTTGAAAGTGTGCACCGGCTGCGGGACCTGAAACCCCAGGTAATACTCTTTTCTTCTTCTGTCAGAGAAGAGCGAGGAGGGTGTTGCCATTGCAAAGGTGGGGCTATTGACCATGGAGCCCAGAGAAGCAGTGTGTTTAGGAGAAAGAACTGTCACAGCGGAAGTGACGGGTCAGGTGCCCAGGCAGGCAGGGGCAGGAGGATGTGCCAGGAGCCCTGTGCCCAGGTCCACTTGTCCGACATGGACCTGATGCAGGAGACAGAGGGGAGGCTGGGGCCAAGGTCAGCAACTCAGTGACAGGGTCGCAGGGCACCAGGAAGGAGTCCAGAGGTCTCAGACATTTTGGTCTGGATCCGAGGAGGTCACAGCAAGGTTAATGGGTGACACCCTTGATTCAGGATCTAAACCATGTGCGTCTGGGAGTCTGGGGGGAGACAAGGGCCGTGATGCCGCTGACTACAGCAGTCACGATGACAGAGACCAGCGCTTGGCAGCACCCTCTGGAAGACAAGTGTCTCACACAGGCCAGCTCCCTTGAGTCCCACAGTCACAGTCCAAGCAGGTGCTGTCATCCCATTTCACAGAGGAGAAAACAGAGACAGAGAGGTGAACTGGCTAGCCAAGGTCACACAGCCTATGTTAGGTGACAAGGGAAGGGAGTGCCACTGAGCTAAAGGAGGTCCCTTCACCACTCTGCCTGTCTCAGCCCAGACCCGTAAATGTCTGCAGGGCCCCACCCATGCCTCCCCACTTCTGCTTGCTGTCCCAGGACTGAATTTCCAGCAACCAAAGAAGGGGTCCAGAAGCCCCGCCCTCTCATCCTTAGCCCGCTAGCAGAGGAGCAAGGATGGGGTGAAGGCTGTGTCACAGGACCCCTATCCGTCGGCTCCACCCACTGGCCCAACCTTACAATAAGGTCTGTTATGGCTTGTGTCTAGATGACCCCCCAAAGCCTCACCCTCCTGCCCCTGCCTGCCTGGGCACCTGCCCCATGAACTGTTTCTCCTACGAGATGCCACCCTGCCTTGGAGCTAGCCCATGGTGGGCTAGAGCTAAGGGAGCTAAATAAGCCTTTCTTCCCTTGACTTTTGGATTGATGCAGACCACTACGAAAGGGCTCTGAGCAGGACTTAAAATTAACCAATTGGATTCTCATGTTTCCTTGTGAGTGTGCCCAAGACCACAGCTGAGGACGTCTGGCTCCAGCCCCAGTTAACTACAAGGAGACTGTGAAACTGCGGGCTCCACACTCCTACCGTAAATGTTCTGATTCTTTGTGCCTTGAGCCAGTCCTAGCCCTGCTGTCCCACACTGGTCTTGGAGCCTCCATCTCCTTCCACTCACAGCCTGCTCCCCCGTGCCTGGGTGCCCTTGCCAGAGTTGCCTGTGCTCCGCCCCACCTCGGGGTCTTTGCTCAGCCCCCCAACACACAAACAGGCCCTCTTCCCTCCTTCCAAAAGAACACAGCTCTCACTTTGACGGTTACCACGTGGGCTTATTATATCCCTGCCCTGTGTGCCCTTAGGCATTTCGTGTCGTCTTGACCATTTTTAATAAGCTTGGTGGCATTTATGTTTCCTTTCATTTCCTCTCCCCCTCCATCGTTTTCTTCCCTGGTGATTTATTTGTGGAGGGAGCCATGAGGTCTGAGGAAGGCCCCTGGCTGTGGGTCAGACAGAAGTGGTGCTGTGGGGCTGTCCAGCAGTCTGTCCTCAGGACTTCCTGCAAGGCGGTGGTGGCTGGATTCAGAGGCACAGAGATGGTTCTGAGCTCATGGGTGACAGAGAAGAAATATGGGCAGGTGAGGGTGTCTGGCTCTTCCAAAGTCTCCAAGCAGCCACCTAGCACAGGAGGCACACACCAGGCCTGGGCCGCTCCCAGCCCGTGACTCGGAGGCCTGCCCGCTTGGCCTGAGGAAGGTTCCAGGGCGCGGCCACTCATCTCAGCGGTTGTTGGCTTGTTGGCGACAGCACTGCCTGTAATTTCAGCCTTTCTTCTTCCCTAAAATTATTTCCCATCTGGAAATAGTTTCTAAATCCTGCCCAGGAAGGAGTTGGTGGTGCAGGGAACATTTTGGTATCACAAACAAAACAGAAGGAATGAAAAAATGAAGAAAGAAGAAATAAAGCCATCCAGCAGACAGGGCCTTTCTGCCGCCAGCACCCACTGGGCACCTGGGCTGGAAGGGCTGGAAACAGAGGGGAGCTCAAGCCGGGGCTCAGTTCCCTGGGCCCCCATCATCCTGGGGCAGGATACAGGCTCTGGACACGGGGCTTGGGGGACGAGGACAAGGTTGGAAGGCTCTGCCCAGGGCATCTAGCCCTGGGTTACCGGGAGTACAGTGGGCCTGGGCTGTGCAGGCCTCATATACAGAGGCACCAGCTCACCCGCCTCCCTCGGATCAGTGCTCCAGCAGTCTGTGACACCAGACCAAACAAGCCAGAATATTATTATATTCATTAGCTCTGTTATTCATTTTAATAACTGTCTTCATGATAAATGTGTCCCACATTTGCTAGTGATGATAAGTTTCCTTTGTACAGAACAGGTCTGGTTGTTTTTTATTTTTTAAAGTGGGTGTGGACTCCATTTAAACTACATATATGGCAAAAGGACATAGATGACACAAACTCAGGGCTGGGTGGATTTGAGAGGCTTCAGAGCCAAGAGTCCGGGCTTGAATTCTAATTCTGACACTGCTGAGCTGTGCGAGTTGCTTGCTTTTTCTGAATTTCTGTTCTTGATCAGTAAAAGAAAAACAAAAAACACCATCACCTTCCTATAGTCAGCTCTGAGGGCTCCATATACCAGAGCTGAGGAAATGCTGAGCCCAGAGCCAGGTTGCGAAGAGCTCCATGAATCCATTTACAAGATCAGAAGTCATGCAGGCCACCCTGAATTTACAGTGTTTTGTGTAGAGCCGCTGTGTGCAGAAGTTCCCTGAGCAGTTGCCTGTGCCAGCCCCCACCCAGCCTCAACCTCCCCACCCTCAGCATGGGAACACTGGTAGCCCTTTGAGGCTTACACAGGAGGTAGAAGGCCAATGCTGGGGACAGCTCAGTGCCTTATGTATCCCACGCTTGTCCCTCGCAGTCTGAACCCTGCCACCAGGTCTCAGTGGAGTGAGCCCAGCCACCTCTCTGCCTCTTTGCCCTTTTCTCAACTCCTCAGCCTGACCCTGCCTGACTCCAGGGTTCCTCCAGCCACCCCAGGGCCTCTACACTCTCTGCTCTGGTCCTTCAGCTACGTTACCACTGTCTCCCCCTGCTCTTATTCCTCAAGAAAACCCACATGGTTTCCCCCACCTGAGACCTTGTGGGCTTCCTGGCTCCCCCTTTCCCTGAGTTTCTGATCCTCTGATGTGCAGAGGCCATGAACATATAGTTTAGCAAATGGTTCTGCTCTGAAGCAGCACCCCCTCTTGGTCACACTCACCCCACCTTTCTCTTGATATCAAACAAGGAGCTGCTTCACCTTCACGGCAGAGTCCAGGGGAACCATAGAATGGGTGCAGCAAGAACACCTGGTTAAGGCCATGGCAAAGCCTGCGGGAAGCACTGCGTGTGTTATGCGTGGCGTAACTGATACAGTGAACTCATAACTTTTTGTAAATTTATTACAGTGAAAGACACGATACTACTTATGCTCCCTCAAGAGACTCCCTGTCTTAGTTACTTTTCTCCTTGCTCAGAAAAACAAAAAAACAAACTATCACCCAAAGTTAAGGAGGAAAGGTTTATTTAGCTCACTGTGTGTAGAGCTTGTAGTCCGTAATCGCTGGCTCCAAGGCAGGCGGGGTGGCAGGGAGGGTCACAGAGGAGAAATGGTCCATGGCAGGCAGGAGGCAGCAAAGCAAGCAGGAGACTAGACACGCCTCTTCGTCCCCTCTGCTTATCCTGGCTACTGCGGATGGGAAGCACTCACACCCTTAATCTTTGAGCGCCGCCATGGCTGCATCAGGCCTTGGGGGACATCAGGACGGAAGCCAGAACACGCCTTCGCCTTGCGCACAGCGTCCCGCTGGCCTTGCCACTCTCTGAAGCAGCTCCGGAAGCCTTCGCGCACGAGAGCTTCAGCTGCACTACTGCCGACTTGACGTCCGGAACTGCTTGGGGACCTTTTGATATTGAGGAAGAGCTAGAGGTCACACACAAGGAGTCAGATTGGTGAAAAAGGTGGATGGGACACTGCAATCTTTTTAGGAAAATGCCTTTCCCATGGACAGCACTTGCAGCAGCGCTCACCTTAGGGATTTTCTTTAAAATCCCACTTCGTAAAGACACTTAGGAGGACTTCAAGAAATGCTTCAGAAAGGGCCCCGGACAATGGGATGGGCGTGTTCTGAGCCAGGAGGAGTGTTTTGAGACAGCCAATGGCGATTTGCCTGACTGTGATGTATTTTCAAAAATATAATCACCATAAAAAATGTAATCACCATAGCTTTTGACGAGTCCTTATACACACGGGGTGGGGACACAGCGTTCCCAGCGAGGCCCTGCAGTCCCCACCGGGCCGGCAACCAGGAGCTACACAGCAGTCTGGGGTCCGTGCGCCCCCTGCTGGCCACTCTTCAGAATAGCAGCGTACACATGAGAGCTCACAGAGGCTGCCCCTGCCCCCCCTGGGTGCCTTGGTTCCTTCACACAAAGCCAGAGTCTCTGCCCAGCCGCCTCCATCCCCAACACCTGCACCTCATGAGTACAGCCTGGGGGCGAGGCGCTGAAGGCGGCTGAGTGCGGAGCTCTCCCTTAAGGACCTAGCAGGTGGCAGGAAAAAGACGCCTAGGAGAGAGACACACACTGTGCACCTGAGCCGGCCCCGCTGGGAGTGTTGTACATGTGGACGCACGCGCTTAACGCTATCAGAACGCGATCTGACCCCTGTCTTGACTCTTGTGAAGAAGCTGAGGCCCAGAGAGGGGAACCAGCCTAACCCTGCAAAACTTACAGGTGGGTTACTTGAAACCCACCAAGTTCTAGTGTGAGGCTTAAACTTAGGTGCGGCACTGTTGCAGATCCATCCTCTCACCACTTCGATAAATAGTTGCCAGGCATCTCTGTCCCAGGAGCAGAGCTGGGTAGAACCCTTCCCTGTGCCCAGGAGCTGCTCACAGGGAGAAGGACAAGCAAAGTGACCCAAGTCACTCAGTGGCTCTTGCTGCACATAAAAATATAGCATTTGGGAGGCTGAGGCAGAAGGATCATTGTGATTTTGTGACCAGCCTGGGCTACAAAGTGACCTCAAGGCCAGCCTGAACTACACAGCAAGACTCTGTCTCAAAAAGACTCAAAAGCAAGCAAGAAAACCGACAAACAAGAAAACCACCACAACAAAATTCAGCACAAGTGTAACCCCAGGTGTTTGGAAAGCTGTTGTGGGAAGATTAGTTTGAGACCAGTCAGGGAGAGGGAAGGAAACGAGAGGAGAAGAGGAAGGAGAGGAAGAAAAGGAGAGAGCGGGAAGGAAAGGGAAGGGAGGGAAGGGATGGATATGCCGGCCTGTGCTGCTATTTTTTTTTTTTTGTCTTTTTGAGACAAGGTCTCACTATGCAGTTCAGGCTGGCCTTAAGCTCACTTTGTAGCTCAGGCTGGTCTCGAACTCACAACAATCCTCCTGCCTCAGCCACCCGAGTGCTGGGATTACAGGCATGCGCCACCATGCCCGGCTGTGCTGCTATTTTAACGCAGCAACTCAACCTGTGGCCGTCGAGGGATCTTGACTCTCACTGGGGACCTGGAGGCTTCCGAGCAGCCAGACTTGGGCTCTCGATGGAGGCCAGAGCTTTAGGGACCTGGGTGGAGCAGGAGCCGAGGAGCAAGTGGCCGCGCCCGCCCACCAGGTGGCGGATTCTGGCTCTATCTTGACGTGACGTGGAGGCGGCAGGATCCCAGCGTCTCCCTGCAGGCGGGTGAGCCGGGACAGGCTGCCGGCGGGTCACTTTCTGGGGAGATGAGCTGGGTTTCCGATGCCCCCACTGTGGTCGCGGAATTTTGAGTCACCCAGCAAAGCACCTGACGGCCGGGGATCTCTGGCTGTCACCAGGGGCGCCGCCCCAACGACGGGACAGCGCACCCTGTCCCTGCCATGTCCCTCCTGCCCTGGTCAGAGCAGTCAGAGCCACTGGTGGGAGTCGGCTTGGGTAACAAGGGGGAGCATCCTTGGCCGGGGGTTCACAGCAGAGGACCCCGGGCAGGGCGGCCCGCGACCTCTCAGGACAAGGAGACATGAGGTCTGTGGTGCCCAGGAGACGGGGGAAGCCGGGGCTTCACCCAGGTTTCACCACTTGTTAGCTGGGACTTTGGGCAACTAGCAGTTTCTGACCCTGACAGAGACAAGCAGCATCTGCACACTCACACGAAACCCCACCCATTCTCACCACTGGCTGTGGGAGTTGTTTTGCTCTTCTGAGGTTCATCGTCAGGCTCCTAGCTAAAGGATTTTATTGTTGGGTTTGTTTTGGGTGTTCTGTTTTGCTGAGGGCAGTCTCACCATGCAGTTCAGACTGGCCTCAAACTCACAGCAATCCTCCTGCCTCAGTGTCCCAAGTGCTGGGATTACAGGCTTACACCACCACCCCCAGCTGGCTAAGATTCTTTTCTGAATTGTTCCCAGCCAGCTCTCTGGTGGACTGTGCCAGGCACACAGAAAGGGCTCCGCTTCGTTTTGCACCCATACAATGCATTCTTCACAAGGCAGCTGAGTGTCCCCCAGACCTTGGCCCTGGGAACCCTCCCCATGCACAGTGAGAGCCAGAATGCCTAGTGGGCTCTGTCCCTCCAGCCTCAACCCCCCCACATGTGTGCCAAACATTTCGGCCCCTCACATGAGGCATGCTCCTGCCTCAGAGCTTTTGCATGGCTGTTCCTGCTGTCCGAGCTCTCCCCCCACCCAGACATCAGTTTGTTTCTCCTTTCATCCATGCTTCTACTACCTCAGAGAGCCCCCCCCCCCCCAAGCTCTAGCCAGAAACCTGATGGTTTTCACAACCCCCGGGGCGTGGTGTCTTGTGGACAAGCTAAGATCCTTACTGCTGGACAGGCCCTGCCCTCTTGCTGCTCAGCTTCTAGAGAGTCAGGTGGGGAGGCCTTGTGTCTTTCCCGGCAGAGGAGACAGCAGAGGCAATGTTGGGGTTGGGCAGAAGTTCAGGGTGTGTTCTCCTTGGGCTGATAACAGACTGGGCTTCTGGGAAGGCCCAGCTGAACCTCTAAGATAGTGGGGACACAAGGCACACAGATCTGGGCTGGGCTCCTCCGCTCGAATTCCCTGTGCCAGCTCTGTGTCCCTGGGCAAGTTACTTACCATCTCTGTGCCTTGGCCTCCGCTTAGGAGAAACTGGGCTCAGATCATGTCTCCTAGGCCATGGGGTTGGTGTGAGGTCCTGATAAGAGAATATTCCCCCAAGACCAGCCAACAGGCTGAGGGCTGGGAAGGGACAGTCGTGAGGGGGGAAGACAACTCAGGAGTGGTGGCAGTGGCCATGGGTATGAGAGCTGCCACTGCAAGAGCCATTGGACTCAGACAAGGAGTGTGGACAAGTGTAACCTCTGGGCTGGGACAACAGGGAGTCATGGAAGACTGGGGTTGAGGGTGGAGCCCTGTGTCCCTTGAGCCGGTACAGCTCTGCAGCGGGGGATACCGCACTGCCCAGCTCCACACCAGCATCCAGCAGCAGCACGTGCAGAGCGAAACAGCGCTGAGTGTGTGCTGAACTCGGGGAGGAGACCTGACCGTCTGCACCCAAAGGCTCTGTGTGCTGCAGCCTGCGGAGGGTTAGGGCACTGGGGCAGGCAGTGGCTGGTCTTATCTGCAGCTTCAAGCTTTGGACCGGAGTTCAGCCACTTCCACCCCATTTTACAGAGGCAGAAATCAGGGTTCAGAGGGCGAATGGCACCCCTGGGGTCACACAGCTGCTGAGAAGCAGAGCAGGATTTGACCCCAGCACCTCTGACCTGGAGCTGCAGGGCTGGGAGAGGCGAAAGACGCCCACTGGACCTAGCACAATTCCAACCTAGGTGTCGCTAAGCACTGGCAGATATGAAGCACTCAGAGGCCTGCAGGGATCACAGCCAGGCCCTGTCATCATGTCCACTGAGTCACTGGGCTGGGCCACGTCCCAGACACCCTACCCAAGCAGCTGTCCTGCGCATCTGCCATCTGTCCGACCGCCCCGCCCCCCAGACAGTTTGGGCCACTGCTGCCCTGGCCAAAGGCTCTGTATGACAGACAAATGCGCCTGCACTGCCTTCCTTTTGTGCTGTGTGGTTGCAGGTGACCCCCTTCCCTCTCTGGGCCTGCAGGGGTCCTGCTTCAGGCCTGAGCCCCTCCCTTTGGACAGTAGGATCCAGGTGACTGCAGATGCCAGGTCCACCCCAGAGGGCAGCAGGCGGGACAGATAGCGGAGTGATGAGAAGCCGTGGAGTCCTGTGGCACCGGTTTCTGTGGCTGTGGCAGAGGCTAAGGCTGCCCCAGTAGATAGTAGGGAGTGGGAAACTCCTGCAGAAGGACTGGCTTCTTCCAAACAAGATAGATAGACAGACAGGCAGACAGACAGAGCCCTGGGTGTGTGCTGGTACTCTGCAGCTGCTATGTCAGCCTTCTTAACAAATGATGATAATGGTGATTCCCGTTTTGCAAATGAAAAGACAAAAACCAAGAGGGGTCGCCTTCTCTCTGCGTATGTGCCTCAGGCTGGCCTGCAGAGACCGCTGGGCTGTCTGGGTGGCTGTAGGGAGGGTTGGGACCCTTGGGGACTATTGCTATGGGAAAGGCCATTGGTCTTACCAATGTAACCTCAGGGCTGCTGTTGTCTCCCCCCCACCCAAGTCAGAGCTGAGTTGCTTTGGGAGGGCGCTTACAGCTGTCCTTCAGCCCCACCACAGCGTCTCTCCTGGAGGACACTGACCTCAGAAGGAAAGACCAACGAGGAGGCTCCTGTATGTCCTTCTGGCTCTTGGAGAAATGGGCTACCCCATGTTAGGAGAATGAAAGGAACACTGGCACAGAGTTTCTCAGAAGGGGCTTGGGACAATATAGATGCCACTTCCTGGGAGGCAAGGAAGGTAGTTGAGGAGTGTGAATGTATTCATCCCTCAGGATGCAATAAAGTGAAAGAGCCTTTGTTCTATCTGCAGAAAGACAGTGACCCAATGTCAGGGAAAGCAAAGCAAACCTGAAGACCCACCTCAAGAAGAAACAGAGACTAATAAAGTCTGGCATGGGGGAACACCTTGTATAAAAATGCACTGACTGGGTTCGGGGCTCTGCTCCGATCCTGCAGCTTGCTGGAAATCCTGCCAATCTGTAAGAACTACAGTGGAAGACCTGGGCACAGTGGCACAGGCCTGTAATCCCAGCATTTGGGAGGCTGAAGCAGAAGGATCACTGTGAATCTGAGGCCAGCCCAGGCTACAAAGTGAGTTCAAGGCTAGCCTATCTCACAAAGAAAAAAAGAAAAGAACTGAAGGTGAGACATGGGACTATAGTCCACATTTTTTTTTTTTTTTTTTTTTTTTTTTTTTTTTTTTTTGTGGAACCTTGCACTTACTATGGAAACACTTATCCTACTGATCCATCTCCCAGGTCCCTATAGTTCATATCTTGATCAGAATAATTTTGAGCTGCTTATTCTAGTCATAACATTAAAAAAAAAAACTCAGCATTTTTATGGGGAATACAAATATGGTGGTAATGGATATTAGTGAAAAGCTGATAAAATTGATACCATGTGAGTATGAAAATGTACTGAATGGCACCCTCTGCCTTTTCCTAAACCTGGCCTTTGACATAGGGCTAAGGAATAAGATGGTACAAGTTGGATTTGCAAAACTCACTGCACTCCTGTTGGGTTAATATTACCCCCTAGTTATTGCAGACCAATCAGGCCAACCATCTCCCACATGAGTGGATGGCAAAGGCTTAAATCAAAGTCAAGTGGTTTGATTTTAGGGCTCGTGGAGGTTCAAAACCCTCTCAGAATTCAAGAGCCTCTGGAGGCTAAGACCACAAACTTCTCTAGGCAACCCGATTATTTAAGTTGCCAAACAAAGGAGGAGGGGGCCAGGGATATAGCTCAGTGGCTTAAGTGTCTGCCTGGCAAGTGCAAGGTTCTGAATTCAATTCCTGGTACCACTAAAGAATAAAAACAAAAGAGGAGAATACTGAAGAAGCCACAGAGGTCTGGGCAGGACTGGGGAATCCCTTTAAGGACTTCTTCTAGTAAGATATTATGGTAATTTAGGAGAACAGTGTCATCTACAAGAAGGCCTTCATTCAGCACAGGAGTGAGATGCCAGCAGCGACAATCTTTGTCTGTCCTCAGCCATGGCCTTGTCTTGCCCTTTGAGGGCCACGGCTTCACCCACCACACAGGCTGCCACCTCGAGACTGGGGGCCTAGGCTTTGGGCAGACTCACAAGTAAATATGGAAAGCCAGCTGGTTAATGTAAACCCTGCTCAGAGCCACTTCGTAGTGGTCTCCGTCACACTCCTTGGCAATGAAGAATAAAATTGGCAATATGTGTAAGCACGGGTGATCAGTTTATTTTTTTATTTTTATTTTTGTATTTTAGGGAAGGGTCTACAGGGTGTTCAGGGTCTCACTACCAGATCGGACTCATAGTGAATGATCCACCTGTTTACAGCCTCCCAAGAGCTGGGATTGCAGGTGCACGCCACCATGCCCAGTCTCAGTTGCAGTTTCAGTGCGCCCCAGGGGGTGGGGCCAGCACAGCAGGCCAGGTGATCAAACTCCAGGGCCCCTGTCTCTGTGCCTGCTTGCAGGCGCTTTCATCCCCTGAGCTATTTGGCCAGCCCTGGTGATCACTTTAAATCAGTGTTTGCATCTACTGTATACCCAGTTAATGAAGATGGTCTTCGAAAACGAGGATGAACAAACTGAAGTGGAACTCATTTCTCTCTTCATTAACCTTGCAGAGCAACAGCTGAGCCAGGAAGAAAATGAGCCAAAGGTGTTCCTGAAATGAGCTCTGAAATGCAATTTGCTGTGATGAAAATGATCAGCAGTGTTTCCCAGCATGACAGGTGATCCAGAATCTGTTTATTGATTATACTGAAGACCTTGCAGCCTTGGCCAGGGAGATGGCTCAGTGGAATAAGCGCTTCCCTGGCAAGCACAAGGGCCTGAGTTCAATCCCTGGTTCTGCAAAAAAAAAAAAAAGACCTTGCAGCCCAGCTATAATAGTGAAGAGGATGATTCTGTGATCGAAAGTCAGAGCTCTGATAAACCTGACCATCCCAAGCTCAGAACGGGAACTGGTTCTTAAGGAGTACCAGTCACTTCCATGACTCCAAGATGTACTAAAACCAGGTGCAGAAAATGACCTTGTTCTAGTTTATTTTATTTTTTGAGACAGGGCCTCACTATGTAGTACGGGCTGGATTGACCTTGAACTCACTAAGTAGCCCATGGACTTGAGCTCACAGCCATCTTCCTGCCTTAGCTTCCCAAGTGCTGGGATTACAGGTGTGCACCGTCAGGCCTGGAAATGACCTTGCTTTAGAAGTGGTTGTAATGACTGGGAGTGTACCTATGGAGGACTCTGGTGCTACTCTACTAGCTAAATCTGGGATAATCCCTGCCATGACTGATTGCTAAATACTTGATACGAAGATGATGAATTTGTGAGTCAGATAATTTATGTCTTCTGCCACGTGGTTTTTCCACCAAGCCACAAGAGGTGTCATCCAGATCTCATAGATATGATGCATGACAAAAATAATGAAATCTGAATGTGACAATATACGAGGTATTACAGCAGAATATGACGACAAAAGGGGTCAGAAAATTTAGAGGGAAAAGTTTTGGTAGTGTAACCCTCAGTGGCAGGAGGTGGTAGTGATACAGGGGGAAAAACTGATCTCTGGTGGGTGACCTCCAAATGACATTGGGAAAAATGATCTCCCGACCTGACCTGGATGAGTTCGTGCTCTCTAAAACCGAAGAATGAATTTTAGGAACAAACGGAGGTTATGAGCAGAATATATTTATTGATGGAAAGAAAGCTCCTGTCCTAGAGAGGGACAGGAGGGGGGCCGAGCTAGTAATTCCCCGGGAAGCTGTCTCTTCTTTTATAGTGTAAAACCATGCAGGGCTAAGGTAGAGAATATGGGAACTCGCTTAGGTGGACAAGAGGTGGGACAAAACTATGGTCAACCAATGGGATTACAAGCACCATTGCTCAGAGAATATTGATTAGGCCCAGGACCAAATGGGGGTAGCGAGTCACATAGCAAATGGGCATGAGTGAATGTAAAACAGGAAGGTATGCTGAGGCATGAGGGAGTGGAACAGCCAGCTCTCTGCCTCTCGCCCAGGCCATGAGCCCTTCAGGGCGGGGTGGGCTTCCTCCTTCTAGCGTGATATTGAAAGTGCGGGCTCAGCAGCACTGGCAGGGGAGGGAGGGCCGCAACGAAGAACAAGGAAAAGCAGAGAGTAGCCCCGCGGTGGGAACGTCGGGCCCAGAGCGTGGAACTTTCCAGAGTTAGAAGGCTGAGCACTTTCTCTGTTTCAGTCACCCGTCCTGCGTCCTGCGCGGGCTTCGGGGAGTGTGCAAAGCTGAGGCTCCGCCCTGAAGGGGAGCAGCGAACCCCCCGGAGAGCGGCAGGCCGCCCTCCAAGGAAGGCAGCTTTGAGGGGCAGCCTCGGCCCTGGAAGCTCCGCAGCCGCAGTGGCCAGGCCCAGCTGGCAGGTGCGACAGGGCAGGGCATCGGTACGACAGGGGAGGCAGGGGTCGCCGAGTGACCTCGGCTGACCCTTCTCGGTCATCCTTTCCAGCAAGGAACTCAGTGCCAGTGACTCTTCAAGCCCATTGCTGGCTTGGTCGGGTGCTCAGATGCCTGGCTGGACAGGGAGGAAGTGGTCATGTACTGGTCATGGAAAGTCTTCCTCTGCCAATTTTGAAGGCTAATTTCGCAGTATATGAAAGTCTGGCTGACAGTTGCTTTCTTTTTTTTTTTTTTTTTTTTTGTCTTTTTGAGACAGGGTCTCACTATGCAGTTCAGGCTGGCCTTAGGCTCACTTTGTAGCTCAGGCTGGTCTCGAACTCACAACAATCCTCCTGTCTCAGCCTCCCGAGTGTTGGGATTACAGGCCTGCGCCACCACACCCGGCTGCTTTCTTTTAGGGCTTGAAAAACTTCACAACAGGATCTTCCTTCCAGCCTAACGGTTGTGCTGATGGTCTTGCCTTTAGAGATTATTTGGTGTTTATCTCTAATAGCTTCCCCACCCCAACCCCCTTTTGAGACAGGGTCTTGTAATGTAGCTCTGACTGGCCTTGAAAACAAAGTTTTTGTAAGTGGGGAGGGCAGGAGGGGTTCAAAGGAGGGCAAAGGAATGGGACAAAACCAAGTTATCCCTGGCCCCCACATGCTTTTCTTTCTCTCTCTTTTTAAAAAACTTTTCCCTTCTGTCCTTTCCCCTCCCCATATTTTCTTCCTGTTGCAGTTTGGTTCTTGAGCTCACTAGGTAGCCCAGGCTGACCCTGAGCTGAAGCAAACCCGCCCCTCCCACCCCCGCAGTGCTGGGATTGCAAGCATGTATCTATCATCACGCCCAATTACTACCAGCTTTTATTTTATTTCAATCAAGTTTTATTGATTTCTTTTATTTTATTTACTTGGTCTTTTTGAAACAGGGTCTCACTATGCAGTTCAGGCTGCCTTGAGCTCACTTTGTAGCTCGGGCTGGTCTCAAACTCACAAGGATCCTCCTGCCTCAGTCTCCCAAATGCAAGGTTATAGGCGTGGACCACCATGCCTGGTAAAGGGCAGACAGACATAATGATCACCTTCATCGTGGAGAATTTGTACCTGTGCACGGCATAACTTGGTTTTGTCCCATTCCTTTGCCCTCCTTTGAACCCCTCCTGCCCTCCCCACTTACAAAAACTTTGTTTTCATGCTTTCTTTTCTTTAGTTTTTTTTTTTTTTTTTTTTTTTTTTGGTGGTACCAGGAATTGAACTCAAGACCTTGGCGCTTGCCAGGCAGGCGCTTATGCCGCTGAGCTGTATCCCTGGCCCCCACATGCTTTTCTTTCTCTCTCTTTTTAAAAAACTTTTCCCTTCTGTCCTTTCCCCTCCCCATATTTTCTTCCTATTGCACAGTTTGGTTCTTATTTACACTTTTGGTTTCTCACACAAGAGAATGAAGTATTTACATGTATGTGTGTTCAATTTATTTCCCTTAAGAGTATGGACTGGCATTCTCTCCTCTTGCAGAATTTCTGGAATTTTGATCATGGTGTGATGTAGAGGGTTCTTTTCCAGTCATGGGTATTTGGGGTTCTGTAAGCCTCTTGTACTTAAATATTGGGTCCTTTCCCTAGATCTGCAATTTTTTCCATAATTCCAGTGAATAAAATTTTGATCTGATAATTCTTCCATTATATAGTTTTGTTGCTTTTTGTTTGTTTTGTCTTGCAGTACTGGGGATCGAACTAAGGACCTTGCACTTGCCACACACACTTATTCTACTGAGCCATCTCTCTGGCCCACAATTTTGTTGTTTTTGAGTCATCTAACAGCTGATCCAGCTTGCATGGTGTCTTGCCATTTTTAGGGTGTCACTGGCCTCTCGATCTGCTACACCCACCCCATCTTCTATTCCTGACACTGTCCTCACATTGACCCAGTCTGCTGCCCTTGCTTTCCACTGAATTTTTCTGTTGGCTTTTTTTTTTTTTTTTAATAATTTCTAATTCTTTTCTGAAGTGGTCATTCATGTCCTGCTTGCCTTGCTTAACGCAATTAATCCTTGTTTCTTCTTTAAGCCCATTGAACATTTTATTGTTAAAATTCTTTATCTGTTTAGTTAAATCCTCTTTGAGCTCATTCACCATGTTGTGCATTTACTTATGTTTCTTCTTTTATCTCCACAAACATTTTGAGCCAGGGATATAGCTCAGTAGCACAAGCACCTGCCTAGCAAATATATAGTCCTGAGTTCAATCCCTGGTACAAAAAAAAAGTAAACAAAAACATTTTGACCATTTTGTTTTAGTTCTTTGCCTGTAGCTTCCTTTATTTCCATGTCTTATGACATCAGCTTTGGGGGAGTTAAGGGGCTGGGGACATGGGGTTTCTTTTGATGGTGCTAGGAATTGAACCCAGGCCCCTGTGCAAGTTAGGGAAGCACTTTACCACTGAGCCACCCTCCAGCCCATCAGGAGTTGTCTTGTGTTTTCTTATGTTACTATGGTTTTTGCGTGGTGGGTTGAGTCAGTCAGGGGAGAGGAAATTGCATGGCTGTGGAGGTCCCTGTAGCTAAGCTTTCCCTCTCTGTGATGTGTCCTTGAGTTTTTTATTTGTTTTTGTCTTTTTGAGACAAGAGCTTGCTGTGCAGTTCAGGATGGCCTTGAACTCACTTAGCCCAGGCTGGTCTCAAACTTGCAACAATCCTCCTGCCTCAACCCCTAGATGTGCCACCATGCCCTAGCTTATAGGGTGGTATTCTATAGAATTACAGGCTTTCCTGAAAGCCTGAGAACCAGGCCTGGGAGCCATCTTGATAAACAGATTTATTTAGTTTTGATACTTATTCCCTCTTTTACCTATTCATCATGATATGAGGATCTCCTTAGTGTCCAGCCTTTGGGGGACTTGATCCCCAGGACCACTGAGAGGACAAAACCAGCTGCCACTTATGCTGTCAATGGAACCAAGCCAAACCAGGTATGGACATACAGTAAAAACCAATTAATAGCAGTAATTATACCACCATTAATAATAGAAATCAGCAATGATAACAGAGTCCAAGACTCACTGGTGAGTAACATACCATTGGAACCAGGAATAGTCACAACTGTACTATCCTTAGCAATAAGAGATCTGCAATAATGATGTAGACACAAACATAAACCAAATATTGATGATGAGTAAATACGTGCTAAAGTAACAGCTGCCACCACTAACACTTGGAAAGATCCAGCAGCAATTGCATAAAGTCAACTAGAGAGCTCAGAATAAATACCTCTTGGTAGGACCCCCTCCTAGAAGCTGGTCTTAGGGTTCCAGGCTACTTGGCTTTTTTCTTTCTCCCATCACTGTTAGGTCCTCACAAATAGACCCCCTTCCAACCAGAAGAGAAAAGACTTCAACAGACCAGTCTAGTCAAACAGGAAAGCCTCTCACTCAGACTGAGAGACTGAAATAAATCTGTTTACCAAGATGGCTCCCAGGCCTGGTTCTCAGGCTTACAAGAAACCCTGTAGTTCCATAGAATGCCACCCTAGAAGTTAGCTGCAGTTGCCCCAGGGGCTCCCACCACAGAATGCCATTGCCAGGCTCTACTTCCCTCCCTCCAAAGAGGCAGCAGACCCACTCATGACCCCTGAAAAACATAAAATGCTCCATCTTCCTCAGTGAAAGGCCCCTTGCCCTCCCCACGTTAGTGTACAAAGCTGGCTCTCTTCCTTTGCGTATGGTCAGCGGCTTTCCCACTCTGGACCAGGTAGCACCCAGCCTGAAGAAAGCTATCACTGCTTGCATCAGTCACGCCTGTCTCAGTGGTCTCGGTTGCTCCTTAGGGTCTAGCCTGACGACCACTACAACACAAAAGAGATAAGAGGTAGCCTCTTAAAACAAAATTTTTGTTTAGAGGTGCTGGGGAAATGGCTCAGTGGAATAAGTGCTTCCCTGGCAAGCACAAGGGCCTGAGTTTGATCCCCGGTTCTGCAAAAAAAAAAAAACAACAAAATTCTTGTTTAGTGTATGAAAGTATATAATACACCTATGCGTCTATACACATATACAAAGCAACCAAAAATATGTATTCACCCTGCAGCAGGCCGTCATACTAACAAATGTCTGGAAGCCAATGGTCACCACTTTGATTTTTTTTGTAGAACTGGGGATTGAACTGAGGCCCTTGCACTTGCCAGGGAAGCACTTATTCCACTGAGTCATCTCCCCGGCTCCATGGTCACCACTTCGAGTGCCTCTTGTGATTGCAGTGACCAAAGATAATGTGTATTATTCTCATGATGTCTTGATAAATTTATTTATTTATTTATTTATTTATTGGTGGAACCGGGGATTGAACTCAGGCCCTTGTGGTTGCCAGGGAAGCTCGATAAATTTAGTATTAAAATATCTATACGAGTGTTATAGTCAGGGTTTGTAGGTGCATATGTTCAATACCAGACACATAATTTATGGAGTTATTTTATAATATTCACCCAAAGAGTCAAATGCAGAAGAGTGCAGGAAGATCTACCCACACACTAGAGACCCAAAACACCCAGCTGGAGGCCTGGAGCCCACGGCAACGTCCTGTGCAAGTCCGTATGAAGGACCTGCACTGGGATGGGCCAAAGGCCAGTGGTGGAAGCGAGGAAGTCTGCACAGTGGGATGAAGGATCTGCGCCAGCAGGCCGAGGGGTCTGCACCTGAGCCAGGAAGCGACGCTCAGGGGAAGGACCAGAGACACGCAGCCATCCTCAGGGACAGTGAGGACCGAGGGCCGAGCTCCTCCGGCAATGAGAATAGCTGAGTTCTGATCAGGAAAACCAGCACAAGCTCCTTCAAGAGAAATCAGCAGCGCCCCATCCTCCCCTCCACCTCTCCTCTGACGCTGAGGCAGCAACCCTCAGGAGGGCCCTCCTCCCTCGCATGGCACTGACTCGATTCAGCTGGGGTTGCATGGTGCTCACTAGCTGGGAAGACTCCGCATGTTAAGTGCTCTCACTCTAAGGCAGGGATGGCGAAAGATCAACAGCCTAAATTGCAACCCATCACCCACTTCTTTATTGAAAGTGCCAACACTGAAGTTAAACCCAAACACTGTACTGAGGTTTTAGTTTAGAAAAAGCCACTGTCATCTGATCCTCAGCAGCTGGGGTGACGTGACTCATGTGCCAGCGAGGGCGCTGCGTGCCCACTGTGACGTGCGTGCCATGGGTTCCTCACCGCTCTAGGGTCCCTGTATTACCGCTCTTAATACAACTCACACATCCCCTTACTTAGTCACCAACTCCAAGCCACTTTGTATGTAAGGCTCCCCCCAGGAGTCCCAGGAAAGGACCTGACAAGGATAAGCAGGCAAGAGAAAAATAAACAAAACAACAAACAAAATAATGCGCACATAGACAGTCTTCTCTGGGTTAGAGTCCTCTGACTGGGACCCATCTGTAGCAGTCCAGTTCCAGGCAGCAATGTGGGAGGCAGAGTCTTTATCACTTAAAAAAAAAAAAAAAAAAAGGAAGCTCAGGCCAGGGAGATGGCTGAGTGGAATAAGCGCGCTTCCCTGGCAATTATAAGGGTGTGAGTTCAAGCCCCAGTTCTGAAAGAAAAAAAAAAAAAAAGGAAGCTGGAGAAAAAGGTTTGTGGGGGCCAGAAGTGGGTCCTCTGCCACTTGGGGCAGCTTTCTGTATTCTGTTTTTCCTCCTTACAAATAGTGTCATCCCATTTAACTCATTTATAAGGAGTATCAGGATCAATATCAATTATAACCTTTCATATTTTAAGCCTACCTAGTTAGACAAGAGTCAGCACGCTTTTTCTGCAGGGGTCAGGTGATACATGTTTGATACACTAGGAGCCAGAGGTAGTCTCTGTCATGACTCAACTACTCAAGTCTGCCATCATAGTTGGAAGCTGCCATAGACAGTATATAAGCAAATGGACATGGCTGTGTTCCAATAAAGCTTTATTTACAAACACAGGCAGCTGGATGGCCACAGTGCTGACCCTTGAGTGAGAAACTGAACAGTGCAGGAGGGTCTCAGAGCAAGGGAGGAGTCCAAGAAAGAAGACCTGACATCTCATCCTGACTGGCTCATCGTCAGGTAACAGAAAAAAGCAGCAACACTGGGAGGCTGTGCCACACCGCCTGATGGCAGGACAGTGGTCAAACAGCCGAGGCTCTGCTAAGCACAGGAAAAGGAAATGGCTGTGCTGAGAGACAGGCTCCACAGGAACACGGAACAGGAGGCCTGTCCTATGAGGAAAGGACCCAGGACAGGACAGACACACTGGTTACATTCTAGGGCCTTGAATCATGGCTAAAGGGGGGAATTCAGGCAACCTACTTTACTTTTTACTCTGCCTGAAGGGATAGAAAAGCAAAACAATTTAGAACACAAAGGAAGTGCCAGGCATGGTGGTACACTTCTGTAATCCTAGCACTGGGGAGCCTGAGGCAGGAGGGTTGCCACAAATTTGAGGCCAGCCTGGGCTACATAGTGAGTAAAACGCTAGCCTGAACTACATACTAAAACCTCATCCAAAATTTTAAAAATCAAATGGAAGGGCTAGGGCTCAGTGGCAGAGTGCTTGCCCAGCATGCACCAGGCCTTGGGTTCTATCTCCAAAAAAGAAAGAAACTTATTTAGGACTATGATTATCATTGCACTTGTTAATTTGGGAAGATTTTATAAAATTATCTTCCTTCCTTCTAGAATGACCATTCTGGCAGTGCCAACTTAGGACCCTGTAACTCCTTTTGTATGTATGTATGTGTGTATGTATGTATGTATTTGGCAGAACAAGGGATTGAGCGTTTTTTAGGGGAGGCTTATTTTTTTGTTTTTGGTGCTGAGGACCGAACCCAGGACTTCCAGCTTGCCAGACAAGCATTCTACTGCTGAGCCAAATCCCCAGCACCTGAGGATTTTTTTTTTGAGACAAGGTCTCTGTGTAGCCCAGGCTGGCCTCAGACTTGAGGCAAACTTCCTATGTCAGCCTTTTGAATGCTGGGATTGTGAGGCATGGGCCACCACATCGGCCTCATTTTTACCATTCCAAGGATTCACAGCCAGAGACAGCATGAGAAAAGAAAACCTTTCAGCTATGCTAAGCAAACAAACCTTTGGCTTAGTGGTATCTTTCATTTCATTCCATGGAGATTTTTGCTTCCACAGAAAGGTAGGTGGCCTTGTCACCAATTTCAAACCTTGGCTCTAGGTGGCTTCTCATACACACTGTTCCCAGGACAAGTGCTCCTGTGACAGCTCAGAGATCCCCTGGAAGGTCAGCCTGTGCTCCTGAACTTACCAGAGACCTTGTGCCCACTGTCACAGTGACCTTCTCTCAGGGTAAGGCCATTGTCCTTCTCCAAAGGAGAAAACAGGACCAGACCGTTCTACAACCATGACCCCATCTCATCAGTCTTCGGCCTGGCCCAACACGACAGCCACTCTTCATTCAGGATGTGGCCAGCGCTGGATGAGGCACCACACAGTGAGTAAAACCTGCTGGTCATCCCTGTTCTCCCTGGGAAGAAAGACAACTAAGGGAAAATACAGAACAAATCAAAACTGTACCTCCTAGCACACACTCACAGGGGATGGGCCAGTTTCCTTAGTTTTTTCTCTTTATTATTTTTATCATTATTACTACCATTATTATTTTGAGTACAATGTGGTCCCAGGGCCTTACACACGCGGAGCTGCATCTAGTCTTTCCTTTTGGTTCTAAACCATCTTGTGTCTATTCTGCTCTGACCATCTGTTCTAACAGTCAGAGTAACAGACTCTGCCAAGTGGCTTCCTTTGCCCCACGTCTCCAATTGCTCTTTCTGATGGGACCCAGGACCCAAGCATGTAGCTGTAACTGCCCCATCTGCACTGTGTGTCTCCTTTCCTGGCCTGCTGTTCTGTGCTGCTGTCACTATATGGTCATTTCCATTTCACGTACATTGACAGACCTTACATGTGTGGCCAATGTCCCCCTAGCTGGCGATGTGACACCCTCCATCTGATCACCCATCTTACTAAGTTGCACAAGCTAGCTTCAAACTTGGATCCTCCTGCCTCAGGCTCCAGAGTAGCTAGAATTACAAATGTGTGAACATGTCCAGCTTTAAACAGACTTTTGAGGTCTGGGGAGACAGTTTGGCAGTCTAAGTGCCTGCCTGGCAAGTAAAAGGACTCGAGTTCAATCACTGGTGTCACATACTATGCTGGCCCTGGAACTGGGCATGGTGGTGCAGTCCTGTAATCTCAGTGCTGGGGAGGCTGAGACAGGAGGGTCACTATGAACCTGAACTATACAGCAAGATCCTGTATCATATATATATATATAATTTTTTTTTTTTTTTTTTTTTTTTTTGGTGTGGAACCAGGGATTGAACTCAGACCCATGCACCTGCCAGGCAAGCACTTACTCCACTGAGCCATCTCCCCGGCCCTAATAAATAAATATTTTTAAAAAATAGATTATTCAATAGAGCTTGACAAAACACACATTTCACTAGATTAGAGAAACAAGTTCATGGTGGAAACAGTCTTGCTGCAAGAATGTTGGGAGGAGGGGCCTGGTACCAGCTCTGCCTCACGAGTAGCTTAGTCACCAAAGGAAAGGGCAAGGTGTGAACAGGTAGCCCTGGCTGTGCTGGAGACAGGATCTCGACACGTTGCCCGGGCGGAACTCCAACTCTCAGACTCACGCAATCCTCCTGCCTCAGCCTCTTGAGTCCCTGAAACAATTCACAGGTCACCATGCCTGGCAACAAGTGAGTTGTTAGGAACTGTCTAAAGCAGTCTGAGGCTACAACTCAGGGAATGGAACAATCTTGTTACAGAATTTAAATGTCTGGGATATGATGTCAAGAAAGTAGGGACAAATTAAGGATTACTGAGGCTACAATTGGTGGAACAATTAGCATTCTGTTTTCAAAGGAGCAAATTAACACCCACACATATCCCCCTCCATCATCCACAAAATTAATTTCAAGGGACTGCAGATATTAATGGTGTGGTCCTCTACAGATGGCAGAGGGTCACTCTTTGCCTTTTTGGAGGGCAATTTTAAGTGTGCGTCATTTGTGCTCAGACTCTCTCAGGGCGGCCTACTTCTATCTGTGTGCATGGATTTATGGGCAACTGTGTCAGTAGTTACCGTGAGAGCAGAAAACTGCAAACGACCTTCATGTCCACCAGGAGGGAAATGGCTAAAGGAATTAATATTCCTTATGGAGAGAATCACGACCTGCAGTCAGAGGAGCAGGATACGCACACTACTGAGCACTTACTATACAGCAGGGCTAGGTCATGTGGTCCCAGACTGGTTTCTAATTTGGGTTTTGTTTTTTTTTTTTGAGACAAAGTCTCACTGTGCAGTTCAGCCTGGCCTTGAGCTCACTATATAGGCTGGTCTTGAGTTGTGATCCTCCTGCATCAGCCCAAGTGCTGGGATTATAGGGGTGCACCACCATGACTGGCTTTTTTTTTATTTTGTATTTTAGTGCAAGGGCCTACAGGGACTATAGGGTCTCATTACACAGATCAGACTTCTAGTGATCCTCCTGTTTTTCAGCCTCCTAAGCGCTGGGATTACAGGCACACACACAACATCATGCCCAGTCTCAATCTCCGCCCTCTCAGCGTGACCTGGGGGCGGGCTGGTGCAGAGGGCCAGGTGCATCTGCCTAAGCAGGCACTGCTTTAGTCCACTGAACTATCTGGCCAGCCGTTTTTTTTTTTTTGCTTGTTTGTTTTTTTGGTTTCTAGGTTCTTGTATGGGACCAAATGGGCTACAGGGCACAGCAGTAACATAGAGGCAGAGAAGTCTAACAAAGTTTAGACAATGGTGTATGTGCAAGGTGAGTGGGTTTGTGCCAGGGGAAAGAAAAATAATACCAGCTCGAGGGCGCTGAGTTTTAAGAATTTAAAATGCCGAGCCAGGTCTACAGCACCTCCCGCTGGGTCTTCCAGGGGATGATTGATAACAGAATGGACAGGGTGCTGAGTCACGTCTACTTTCTCTGCTGCACATGTCCATTCCCATGATTCACTGCTGCAATTGGATTTGAGATATAGTCCATCTCCAGAGCCTTCAGTAAGCACCAAGTGAAGAAAGGTTACTGCAGGTAATGGAGGACAGATAACCATGCTCACAGATCTTACTTCTGCCTCAGGAAAAGGTGAGAGGGTTGCTCCTGGGGCTTTGTTCACATTCAGGGGAGTGGTTATCACCAGGAGCAGGATGAGTGAACTCTTGGCCCTGGGGATGGAACAAAGGTCAGTCTTACAGACAATATAAAGCAGAGAGAAATACTGGGAAGCCAAACAAAGCTGGATATGAGGACAGAAGCACTGCGACATGCTGGCCTGAGTACACCTCACCACGGAGGTGGCTGGTTAGCTTTACACGAGGAAGCAGTACACCAAGGGAGGAGGTCAGCAGGCTAAACACAACTGCAAGGCATCTGTTTATCCCTGTACATACATGTAAGTATAAAGACATTTGATGGCTAAGTTAAGTGATTGTTTTGTGTATGTTTAATATAGGGAATACAGGGTCTCATTACCTCAATCAGACTCATAGTGATCCTCCTGGTTTTCAACCTCTCAAGCGCTGGGATTACAGACCTGCATCACCATACCTAGTCTCAATCGCCCTCTCAGTGCACCCTGGGGGCGGGGCCAGCACCACACGCTGCTGGGGATCCAACCCTAGCCCCTGCCTAAGCAGGCCAGCCCTGGAAAGGGCGATTTAAAAGTGGTTTTCTTTCTTTCTCTTTTAAATTATTATTATTTTATTTTATTTATTTATTTATTTATTTATTTATTTGTAGCTTGTATGTGCTCTTTTATTTGTCTTTCAATATAAATACTGTAGGGGCTGGGGAAATAGTTCAGTAGAATAAGAGATTGCCTGGCAAGTACAAGGGCCTGAGTTCAATCCCTGGTTCCACAAAAAATAAGTAAATAAATACATAAAATAAATACTGTAAAAACTGAACAAAAGCTATTAAGAGCACTTTGCAAAAAAGGAAGCTTGGTCAGAAGAATCAGCCTACAGAAGAGCATCTTTCTCAGAGCATCTACTCCCCTGCCACCTCCCACTTCCCACCCCACCCTCACAGGCTCAGCTGCTCACTCTGTAATTCCAGGCAAGCTGTGGCTTCTATTCTTCTAAAGCAGCTGCTTTCATTACATCCCCAGTCTTTTTGTTTGTTCATTTGGTCTTTTTGTATTTATTTATTTGGCAGAACTGGGGATTGAGCCAGAGAAGCACTTATTCCACTGAGCCATCTCCCTAGCCCTTAAAGAATTTTTTTTTTGGCAGAACCAGGAATTGAACTCAGGCCCTTGCACTTGTCAAAGAAGTGCTTATTCTACTGAGCCATCTTCCCGGCTGTCTTTTTGTATTTAGCAAGATTTCACTACACAGATAGGACTTGTAGTGATTCTCCTGTTCTCAGCCTCCCAAATTGTGGGATTACAGGCACACACTACCATACCCAGTCTCAATCCCAGTCTCAGAGCACCCTGGGGGGGGGAAGGCCGACACGGCAGGCCAGGGATTGAACCTCTGAACCTCTGTATCTGCCTAAGCAAGCGCTTTAATCCACTGAGCTATCTGGTTGGCCCTGTTCATTTTTGTCTATTCAACCCAGTTGAATTGTACAGTTCAGGCTGGCTTCAAACTGTTTGTAGCCCAGGCTGGTCTCGAACTCAATGATCATCCTACCTCAGCCTCTCAAGTGCTGGGATTACAGGCATGTGCCACCTCGCCCAGCCATCCCGTCACTTGATGGTGGCTGGTGACATTTAGCTGGCTGTTAAGAGAGCAGAGGCCAGAGATGCTGTCCAAAACCCAACCGTGCCTCGGGCCCCAGGCAACAGATCAGGGCCTGAAGGTCAAGTGGGAAACACAGGTCTGTTCTGGATGTAGGGGCACTTTGGGTGGACCAGCCATGAAATAGGCAGCAAATGGGAGCTACCATTTTTATTACCAGATGGCCTCTAAATGTAGACAATTTTGGTAATGGGTATTGGTTAGGACCCATTCCAAGGTGTTTGCAATGCCCAATGAAGAGCTCCCAAATCTGTTTTTTTCTTTAAACTCCTCCCACCACTAATTCAGACGCACACCGCGCCCACTGGTCCCTTTCCAGGGGTCCAAAGCTGCCCAGGCCCTGCTGCCCAGCTGTGTGGCCACAGCAGGCTCTCCCTAAGGACTCCACACTTCATCTGCACTGCATGGCAGGCTACTGTCCCAACCAGCCGGGCACAGAACTTGAACTCCAAGAATGAATACCATTTTGAGTGGTAAATGTTCAATAAATTAGAAGCTATGACAGAACTGGACATAGAGCGAGCGATGGGCTGACCCCAAGAGGCTCCTGTGGCTGGTACAGGGCCTCCTTCCTGCAGGCAGCTCAGGAACTCATTCAGAGCTCTCGCCTCCAGGAAGCTTTTCCCGCCGCTGGCCTGTGGACAGAGTTCACCTCAGGGGTGACAAGCCAGTCACCAAGCTCTGGAAGCAGAACTCCTAAAGGATGAAAAGGCTCCCAGGAAGCCAAGTAGCCCTAAAATAGAAATGACCACCAAGGTTTGGTTCTTGAATATGTATCTTTTACTGAAAAAATCATTCATAAATTAACATACAAAAATGTACAAACACATGAGTAAATAATGTAATGACAAAGGACTATTTTTGTGAAAAGTGTTTTTAAAACATCTTTAGATTTCAGTGCAAAAATGTACCCCTGGCACCTCTTAAAACATAAGAGCAAGCTCAAAAAAAGTAGTGATGAAAATAAGCTAGCTACATCCAATGCCATTGTCAATCACTACATGTGGCTGCTGCCCAGCTACTAATGTCTGTGGTGGAGGAGCTCTGACAAAAGAGCCCCTGTCATGTCACCATATTTCTGCAAATATCATCTCCCAAAAAAACCAGCATGAAAGAGGAAGCCTTTCTTGCACACAGCAATCAAAGACTAGGTTGATTTAAGGGGTCACCTGGCAGTGGCCTTTTAGAATTTCAGCTGCCAAAACAGGTTCAAGGTCACATTTGGTTCTTCTTTTCTTTTTCTTTTTTTTTTAACATAAAACTTCCATACTCTGAACAGCACATGTGCCTGGCCATGCCTGTAACTCTTACATTTCCTATACAATATCTGAATTGGTGGGTACACGATTAACAGTACATATTGAGGGGTTCCACATTAATAAATCAAACATAGGCATGATGACAAGAGGACGTAAGTGACCCTGCTTTAAGCAGTGAAAACAAACCTTTCCTTTGATTCTCAACTCAACATTTTCGTAAGTCCTGAATCAGCCTCCAGCCCGCAGCAGCACCAGGGACTGATGACACTGATGCAGGGCTTCCCAGGAAGTCACTGGTTCGTGGCATCGCTGCACACGAGACCTCCCTGACCCAGAATGAGCCTGTCCTGGTGGCAAATCCTTCCAGGTGACACCACAGCTCTGTCACATCGAAAGCAGCTCACAGCCTTCAGTGATGAAAGAGAGAAGGATGAGGGTGGAAGAGCCAGGATGGCATGGGGGGGTGAACGAGTCTTTATTGCTATATGCACTGTAAGACGAAGGAAACCAAAGACACTTCTCTGTACAATGTTCTCTCGTGCAGGTGTTTTAAAGCATGAAATGCTCACAACTGCTAAAATGTATGATACAACTTACCAGCACTGTCAAGGGCAGGCATCTGCTCTCTCATATGAGCCGATAAGAGCGTTGCAATTTATTTCCTAAATATACCACTCTGCTCTTCAAAAGAACAAGCACACGAACAAAAACAAGGCCTGGCCAATCACTCCCACGGTGTGTGGGGATCATATGTCCACGGAACCAACACATGCAATGGAAAAACCCCAATGCACACAGATACACACGCCCCTACCCATGTAAACCATGAAAATTAAGAAGTTGAAGGCAAACAAGGCAATTAAAAAAAATATGAAGCACTCTTCAGAAAGTATTCCTAATCACAATATATAAATATGTTCTATGGAAAAAAGGGGAGGGAAAAAAAAACCTGGCATTTTCCAGAATCCTGCAGAAATGGCCAGAAATATAAACTGAGGGCATTGGCTCAGGGAAAACCAAAGAGGCACAAATTCCATTGCAATTTGAATCCAACTTCTAAAAGGGGGAGCTTTGCTAACCTGCATTTCAAAGCTCTGAGGTGTCTCGCCCAGAACCCAGCTGACCCATAGCACACAAGCGTCACCTGCACTTGGGCAGGGTTCTTCCTGCTGCTACTTTTCCTCACTTCCATGGAGTATACGACTAAATAAACCACAGTGGGCAAATCACCTTTCCAGAAACCACAAGGGAAACAGGAATCCCTGAGGCCAGCGGCCACTGGGGCACTGCTCTCAGACACCGGGCCAAGCACCACCGCGAGGCAGGACAGAACCCCAGTCCAGAGGCCTGCGTGCACAGAGGGCACCGCGGTCAGCTGTGGACAGGGCCAGCAGTGCATCCCATGGCAGCAGCTTCCTGTGTGGCACGGGCCTGGGGGGACGAATGTGCTACAGTAGAAGGTAGGAAGGAACAAGACTGGAAGAGTGGAGGAGAGGGAGGGAGGGAGAGAGGGAAGAGAGGTCAGCTTCCAGGGAGAAGGGGGTCCACTTGCTCTGGGACAGGCCCTGTATCCACTCCCTTTCAAAGTGACAGCAATTTCTGAGATGATCTTCAGTTGCATTTTAACTGAGTTCCTGAATTTGCCAATCAAATAAGTGATCTAATGTATAAATCCTCACTTTGAATTGGAACCAGCTATAAAATTAAATTTAAAAAAGGCATTTTACATGGCTCATTTACAATTATACTTCTTCAAGAAGTGATTGTTATATATTTGTCTATTTGTCACCCCCCCCAGTCCCCCCTTCCACCCTTAGTCCCCACCCAAAGCAGTATTTTTTAAAAAATGAAACCAAAGAGAACACCAGAGATGCAAAGAGTGGTGTGGAGTCCACCGGTTCCTGGCGCGCAGCTGCCCGGGCTGGCGCTGCCCTGGGCTCCCCTGGGCTCCAAAGGCGTTCGCAGTGGCAGCCTACGACAGGCCCGGAGCGGCTCCTGCCTGTCACAGGTTCTGGACAGTGTGATGAAGATGGGCGCTGAGGTGGGAGATGGGGACAGCGCAGCAGGACAGACGTCTGTCTTGTGGAAACGAAAAGCCAGTGCTGACAAGGGGCATCCAGAGAGGATCCTCAGGCCCAGCGGGTCGACAGTGAAGGCGTTTGTGCGTGTGCTGTGTCGCAGTCTTCCCTGGAACCCTGTGGCCCTTCATTTGCCTCTGCGTTTCTAGTCTCTTCCTGCAGAGACCCTCCCACACACGTTTGTTCTGTGGTGGTGGCAGCGAAGCCCTGGCGCTTCTCTCCTCAGTATTCGTTCACCTGAGCCAGCTCGGGTGTCAAGTTGACAGTGATGTTCTTATACAAGGCGTCATATGTGATGTTTGCAAAGTAGTTCAGGTTGTTGAGGCCATCCAGCACCTGCCGCTCCTTGGACTTCCTCAGCAGGGCATACCTGTAAGGTAAGTGCAGGGCTCCAAGTGAGGGCCAAGGACCCTGCTCACTCCGGGAGAAGGGCAGCACAGGGCAGGCCCTACCAGGAGCCGCTACCTTAGAAACGCAGAGGCCTCACTCACTGCTCCACCAGATTTCACCCCTGCAGCACCCACAAATGAGATCAGCACAGCGAATGGCCAAGGTGGCCAGGGGGTGAGGTGGCAAGACCACAACACAGCAGGCATCAGGGCGCTGTGTGCTGGGTCCCTCTGCCCCAAAGGCAGGGTTCAGTAACCACCTATCTGCAGAACAATGCTCCCTGCAGTTTGCAAGAGATCTCAAGAGTCGCTTGTGAGCAGAGAGGTGTTCCTCTCACGCAAGGCCTGGCGTTGCCATCCCCGTGTCACAACAGGCAGCAGGGCAATCGGACCAGAATGTGATACGCAGCGTGGGACTGATCCTCCTACCGCACGCCAAGACACTGGGACACACAGAGAACATCCAAACGGACACGTGAACTGCACCCACCTTCCAAGAAACTGGACTTCTCCTCTGTGATGATGAGGAATGGACTTGTATTTCCCTGTGTCTCCTTCGGGCCGGCTCACAGAATAGCCTGCATTCTGTACCCTGTTGGAGACCAAGAGAATGGGCCTTATGTCTAAGTGTCCCCCAGAGGAACTGAAGCCTAAGAGACCACTACAAGCTTTCCTTGGCAATGAGGTGGTGCACTCACTTGCTCACCCACCTCCATCTCAAGTGACTTGAGGGCCGAGCATCTCACCTACAAGGAAATTGCCAGCCGAGGCTCTATGTCATGCTCCCAGGAGACAGCCCAATGCTTTGTCTCCAGTAGCTGCTGATTCCAAACTTTTATGCTCCCTGAACCTGCTATTGTAATTATGCAATTCAATGAAGTCAGATAGAAATTTAAAAAATGCAGCTGGGTGTGGCTGCACACGCCTATAATTCTGTGTCAGGGAGGTGTGAGGTCATGGCCATGCCTTCCAGAACCTTGCAGGAAGCACCTACCCAGCATGTTAAGACCCCAGTCTGAATGCAACACTAAGAGTTTTGTTTCAACATCTTTCTCTTTCAAAAATGTGACATACTGGTTCCTAGTACCTGTCCATCACAAAAAAAAAAAGAAATGAAAAAGACACCATCAGTCAGAATTTGGGGGGCTGGGGCTGAGGGAAGAAGTTGGCATTAAAAAGATGGCTCAGTGGAATAAGCACTTCCTTAGCAAGTGCAAGGGCCTGAGTTCAATCCCTGGTTCCACCAAAAAGAAGGAAGAAAAAAAAAAAACTTGAAAGTGCATATATTTCTTGCCTGTACAGTTGATAATTAGGAATTTAAAGAAGTATTTGTCTGCATGAACAAATGATTTTAAAGAATATAAACATGTGATGTCTACCAAAAGAAAAAAAATAAAATAAATTACTGCTTAACTGTGTAAGGGAATAATACGTAGTCACTACTAAAACCACAGGCATGGATGTGGAAAAAGACGAGGCCTGTCTCGCAGTCCAGATGTGAGCAGAAAGAAACTGCTTGTTAAAAGGCAACAAAACAGAAGGCACTGGGGCCTGGGACGTAGACTCTTTGGTTTATATACTTCCTAGTTCTTTTTTTTTTCTTTTTTTTTTTTGTCTTTTTGAGACAGGGTTCCACTACACAGCTCAGGCTAGCTTTGAATTCACTTCGTAGTCCAGGCTGACCTCAAACTTGCAGTGATCCTCCTGCCTCAGCCTCTGAGTAGTTAGCATGCACCACCACCCCTGGCTTCTTCTGAATGTTTACTATCAAATTATTAGCTCAGAACAACCAACATATTCTTTCCTTTTAAAAGCCAGGCCAGAAAGCAAACAGATACATGGTAGGAATTAAACTCTACATGTGGTCCTTACAGGCTACCATTTATTTCTCTGTAAGAACATGACACCATGTACTCCCAGGCCTATTCATTTTACACAGACTATGTAAGCTAAGCCTCATGGCCAAATCCCTGTGCACTGCCATTAATAGTCCGATAAGCAGTTTGGGGAGGGTTTCATGATACTGCACACAGAATGCCAATGAAGTGCAAATTTTAGGTGTCATCCATGGCAGGAGGGGGAGAATCCTGTTTGGATATAGCTTAAGAGCCTTAAAAATGATTCTTTTCTGATCATATTTCATCTCCAAGAATTTTTCCTACATATGTATAAGAAACAGGCAAAAGAATCCCCACTATTACAAACCACACTAGAAGGAAAACTGAAAGACTAAGTAAATATACACAGGGAATAGTTATGGTACATCCAGGTAACAGAATAAATGGAGCCATGCCACATGCTGCCGAGATCTCAAGAGCACTTTGTGGGCCCAGGGAGATGGCTCAGTGGAATAAGCACTTGCCTGGCAAGCACAGAGGCCTGAGTTCAATCCCCGGTTCCACAAAAATAAAAAAATAAAACAAAACACTTCATGCTGACATGATGGGCAGGGATATCTATGAGCACTTTTCCCACGCAGGCTCCACCAAGAGGCTGCATAGATGTCCTCTCTTGATTTTCACAGCCCTGACATTTAGGCGATTGCTATTTTATAGTTTAAAAAACTGATGTTAAATTATTGTTAACATGCCAATTTTTAAAGATAAACTCACTGAACTGGCAATTAATGTTATTCCTCCAATGAGTAATATTCATATTGTAAGCACTGTAATTTTATTTTTAAGCTCATGTGTATTTTATAATGAACGAATTCCTTAGAAGAAAAACTGCTAAACTGTCACTGAAGTCTTTTATTTTTCCATTTCTAATGAGAACAAAAACAAAGTAAGATGCTTTGGGAGTTAGATGTGGAGGGGTTTTGTGTTTTGAGAATGTTAGCAGATGTTTTTAATGTTACAATCACATAATTTTTCTTTTCTATTTTTTTTTTTTTTTTTTTTTTGTGGAACTGGGGATTGAACTCAGGCCCTTGTGCTTGCCAGGGAAGCACTTACTCCACTGAGCCATCTCCCCGTCCCCTACAATCATATAATTTTTAAGTACTTTTGTGATTCCAGTCTTATGTCTATACAAAGGAAAACTACACAGCTGCTCCTAAAATCCACTCAAAGAAGGGTGTGGAGATGCTCTGTCCACAGTAGTGCCACAATTATGTGTGGCCACGAACCATTAAAACAAGGCTCCTGAGAAGGGGCAGGTGACAAGCTATACAGTACACACCAGATTTTAAACATTTACTGAAAAACAAATGTGAATTATCTCAGTATTTAAAAACATTAAAAAAAAATTATGACCAGGGAGATGGCTCAGTAGAATAAGTGCTTCCCTGGCAAGTGTAAGTTCAATTCCCAATTCCACCAAAAAAAAAAAAAAAAAAAGAAAAAAAAATTTATTTGGTACAGGGTCTTTGGTACCCTGTACCAAAGTTACGCAGCTTGGACTCATAGTAATCTTCCTGTTTCAGCCTCCTCAGTGCTGGATTACAGGTGTGTGCCACCATGCCCAGTCTCAATGGCCAGCCAGCAGGGTGTGTCTGGGGTTCTGGGGCCAGCAAGCATGCAGTACCGGGGATTGAACCCAGGTCCTTGTGTTTACCAGGCAGGCACTTAGACCACTGAGCTATCACCTCAAGTCTCAACATTTTATACTGATCAGATACAGAAATACTATTTCGAACATATTGTTTGAGCTATATTACTACCATAATATCAAAACTAAATTCACCTCTTTCCTTTTAAGCTTTTAAAATCTGGTTATTGGGGGCCAGTGAGAGAGCTCAGGGGCCCAAAGCACCTGCTTGGGCAAGCTTAAGTAGACATGAGCAAGGGACTGCAGTTCAATCCCCAGCACCACATGCAGTGCCAACCCTGCTCTCAGGGTAGGCTGAGATGGCAAAAAAAAGAATTAAATAATAAAAATAAAATGTTGTGCCGGGCGTGGTGGCGCATGCCTGTAATCCCAGCACTAGGGAGGCTGAGGCAGGAGGATTGTTGTGAGTTCGAGACCAGCCTGAGCTACAAAGTGAGCTTAAGGCCAGCCTGAACTGCACAGTGAGACCCTGTCTCAAAAAAAGACAAAAAAAAAAAAAAAAAAAAAAAAAATGTTGTTATTGAGATAGGTGGTGCACATTGTGATGCCAACTACTCTGGAAGCTAGGATAGGACTGCAACTTCAAAGCAGCCTGGGCAACTTCTCAAGAGCCCCCACTGGCTGGGGGTACAGCGAATGACAGAGAGAGCTTGGCTAGCATGCAGAAGGCCCTGGGTTCACCCAATCCCCACCCCCACAAATACAGAGACACACACACCAAGTAAGCTGCCATGAAACAAGGCTACCAGGACACCTGGCTTCCACATGTGGCTTCATCACACCCCGCTGGACAAGCCACTCTGCACCTCCTCAGGCAGCATCTCTGGGGATGTGGTTTAGGCAGTACCTGTTCCAGAGGTCATCGTCTTCTCCGCCCCAGCCCCAGAAAGCATTAGGAAAGCCATTGATTTTTCGAAACTGTTCCACTGTTAAGCCACTCACTCCACCGAAGAACTCAGCATAAGGAAGCCTGAAAGGAGAGAGAGGGCATCAGACCCGGGGATCGCATAAGAGCGATTCCTCTTGCAGCACCATAATGACACGCTCCAGCTGCTGCCCTAACTACCCGACTGGCCCCTCAGCTGGCCAGTACCTACCAAAGGAGCTAAGGGACCTTTCCCCAATTTTTAACAGTAGCTTTATTGCTTTTTTGTTGTTGTTGTTTTTGAGACAGGGCCTTGTTGTACAGTTCAAGCTGGCCTTGAGCCCACTTTGTAGCACAAGCTGGTCTGGAACTAACAACGATCCTCCTACCTCGGCCTCCCACCACACCTTGCAGAATAGCTTTACTGAGACACACTGGCACAACATACAACTCATTTAAATTGTGTAATTCAATGGTTTTTAGTGTATACACTGAGTTGTACAACCACAACCACAATCATTAGTAGTGTACTTCATTATCTCCCCAAAAGCCCTGTACCCATCACTACAACAACCACCCAGTCCTAGGTAGCCTTTAATGTATGTGGTCTCCTTAATCTGCCTATACTGGATGTTTCGCACACAAAAAATGGAGTCAGGTTATATGAGCTTTGTGTCCAGCTTCTTAACTCAGCCCCATGTTTCAATATACACTCGCTTATGTTGTGGCACTTGTAAGCACTTTACCCTCTTTTGTTGCCAAGTGGCATTCCCTTGTACAGGTATTCACATGTGCCACTCATTCATCAGCTGATGGATGTATGGGCTGCAACTGGTTTGCATTTCATCTTTGTACCTCTCATCTTTTTAGATTTAACTTCTAAGAGAAAATAATACTCACAGATACATGTACTTATCCAATTTAGTTGCAAAGTGTCTGGGCATCTGTCCACACCCGTAATAGTTTCGATCACTTTCTGGGATGTGATCTACATCATGGAAAATCAGACAGTCCCAATCTAAGTCCTTCATTGCTTCTTGAAAACCAACGTTGAAAAGCATGGCTCGATTAAAGGGTTGAGTACCAACCTAAAAGAAACAAAACTCTCTTTTTAAAAGAATTATTAAACCGAATGTGGTGGTACACACACTTGAGAAGCTGAGGCAGGAGAATTGCCTAAGCTACATGGAAAATTCAAGGCCAGCCTAAACTACATAGTGAGAGCATCTCAAAAATGCAGATAGTGGGGCCAGGGAGATGGATCAGTAGAATAAGAATAAGTGCTTGCCTGGCAAGCACAAGGTTAATCCCCAGTTACACACACACACACACACACACACACACACACACACACACACACACACACACAAAGTCAGATAGGTAGATATGATGGATTCTTGAAGCAAAATTTCTGTTGCTTTCATACCGAAGTGGAGTGTATTAGAACAGAGTGGAAAAATTTCATTGGGCATGTGTGAATAGTTCCAGAATTACTCATCAGTGTAGCACTCAGTGAGTCAGAAATCACTGATCACGACCTTGATTTCTTTAGTAATCAAAGTGGTGAAAAACCCCAGCTTTTCTTTCGCAAGGTTGCTGAGGGTGGAAACTACCACGTGACAGAACATACGGGAAATGAGGGTGAGAGGTAAAACTGCCATTTATTTCTGTCCTAACACTACATTACTGTTCCTTGCCAGCCACTGTCTCGGGCATATCACCCAGTCTGGAAATACTGTTTCACAAATGAAATCTAGTAGGAAGGTTTTGTGTCCCCTTTGATGTTTTACTCTGAAGTTCCCATGAAGCCAAGAGTCACTCAGGGCAGCAGGGACTCCTGCCTACTGACAGAGAATCTGGCAGCTCCCCAGTACAGCAGATCACATCAATTATAGTCTATCTGATCTAAGTGCCAACATTTATGCACCCTTGCCAGTAACAAAACACCTGGCTTGGGACTGACAAAAGGAATATGATATGATACATATGTATGTATGTACCAGGGATTGAACTTGGGACCTTGCACATGCCAGGCAGGCGCTTATGCTGCTGAGCTGTCTCCCCAGCCAGCCCCAGGAATATGATATTTAACCAAACAGAAATGTTTGATATTTAATTAGTAAGGAGACCAAAGAAGCTACAGGTAAGACAGAACAGACACATTTTCTCTCAGATACCTTTCACCCCTTTCTCAGATACCTCCCCTTTTAGGACAGTAGTATTGGGCCTTTTTTCTTCATTCCACCAGGAAACAACAACACCACACCCACTTACAGTGGCAAAGGTGGCCAGTCTTAGAAGTGGCCGGAGGATAGATAGGGTTTGCAAATTGTCCTTGGAATTGAAGGGAATTTGCAAACTTTTCATTTGTCAGCAGAAAGAATTTAAAGCTTAAGGACCACAGACTTAAAAGATGCCAGTAACAGGAACATGTGAACTAGAATTGAGCTACACAAAGGGAAAGAAGGGATATTTAGGCTCAGTCTGCCTCCTTGTGTTTCAATCTCAAAACTTTTAAGATTAAAGCTTAAGACAACGCCCTCAAGCTCAGTGAAAGTGCCCTAGGCCTGGTGGTTAATTAGCAGCATAGCTTCCCCAAACCACACTCTGTTGCTGGACCAGGATGCCCCTCCTTACCTTAAGGGGAATTTCCTGGTGGGGAGCCTAAAGACATCCCCTGAGGCACAGGAAAACCCCACACAGAAAGCCTTCAGTTCTCAGACAAATGAAGTTCCATCCAGTACTCAAACGCAGCACCATCTCACATCTACAGCAGCACACCCGTTCTGCTCCCCTCTCCACCCCAGAGTGCTCAACTCATAAGATCTCAGCCTTGCTGGCTCTTCACAGGAAAGTCAGAGTAACTTGAAGCAGGCTGAAGAGTTGCCTCAGAATAGAAAGAAGAAAAAAACACAACCACTCACTTGCTCAACCACATAAAAAGCAAACTGCAGACGCTGCCGCTGGAGCATGGGGATCAGGTGTCTGAAAAGGACTGGGAGGTGCTCGTGACGGTTCCGGAAGGGGATGAGGATGGCCACCTAGAGAGTGGGCACAGCCAAAGAAGCCATCCAGTTAGTCTTCTTCTGGGCACCCCTGCAAAGTGACTGAGCAGCTGGGGGAGCTTGGGGTCTGGCTGGCTCGTCCTCGATGTCCACTAACACAGACTGACACTGCAAGCCCACCGTGGAACTGAGTGCGCTCTGTTCTTACACATGCTGTACCTTGCACACTGCAGGCTTCAGTGAAGCCATTCTAGACCACAGCCCTTGGGAGACATGTTCTATACACTGTGACCCAAGCTCTAAGGTATCTGTAGGTGAGTGAATATATAACTAGGTAGAACAAACTCCTTATTGTTAACACTATACTCACACATGACGCTCCTATGGTATTACCTACGTACACTGCGAGTCCACAGAGTAGATAGTGCACATGTGGCTCACTGTCCCACCGATTTTACACTGCATGAGGGACCAAAAACAATGTTCTCTCTCTCTCTCTCTTTTTTTTTTTTGCAATACTAGGGATTTAACTCTGGACCATGCGCTTGCCAGGCACACACTTACTCTACTGAGCTACCTCCCTGGCCCCCAGAAACAATGTTGTGTTCTAGGCACTGCTGGACCACCAGCGCCTAACAGGGCCCAGCACAGAACAAGCATGCTGAACAAAAGTCCTTGAAAAGAGTCCCTCAGCTGACACTTTAAGCTTGATCCACACTACAGTCTCCTCTCCTGACACTAACTCCACCCTCCAGTGTCAAGCCAGGCAACTCTTATTTTTTTCTTCCCAGTACCCTGAGATCAAACTCAGGACCCTATGCTTGCCAGGCAGGCACTTTCACTGCTGAGCCCTGGTAACTGCTTTCACTTCACCAGTCCCACAGTAACCAGTGTAGGCCAGCACAGGGTACTGACTCCACAGAGGGGATGTGCCTGTGTCCCTAGAGTGGCAGACCCTCGCTTCGCTAATACTCTTCTGAGGATGATAGAAAGGTCTTGCATCACCATCCACAGTGAGGCAAACTATGCTTCAGATGAGACCTTGGGGAAACCTAATTCTGCAAAATACCTTACCAAATGAGTGGCAGAGGGCAAACTACAAACGCCCAGCCCGAGGCGGGTGGGTTCAGAAGCCCGGCAAGCGCCAGGCAGGCGCCCCGCACTGCAGCTCACGCAAGTCCTACCTTCCATCGAGGCACACAATCAGAAGGCTTCCAGTGCCCTCCAAGCTTGATGGCTGGGTCTCTGGAGAAGAGTTCGTGGATGTCGTCCATTCCAATTTCACTCATATTTATATCTATTGGGCCCTCTAAAAAGCAGGCAGTTTAGAGGTTAGAAAAACTGTAGATATTTCCAAGCTTTCATTCTAGGAGCTCAAATTTTTGTACCTTTAACAGGGATGGGAGCCTCTCCCCCTGCATTTCAGTACACACTACCCTCTGGTACAGAAGAAATCAAGGAATTAAGACTTACAAATTGTTTCTACAAAGAAAGAAACTAACGGCAGAGAAACACAGAAGCAGCCAGCTCAGGCCATATCACGCTGGCTTGCTGCTGTGCGCCTGAACTCCCAGACCAGAGAGTCAGGTGCCCTGGTCCATCACAGCCAAGCAGGGGACCAAGATAACACATGCTAGGGAAAGGGTGACCTGATAACATTATCTTTGGGACCATCAAAAGAATTTTTAATCCCAAATCTGAGCATTTCCAAACTAAACTTCCATGTGAATACAGGTCCAGACAAGACAACTGTAGAGGGAAGACCTCTCTATTTGTGTGGGACACGCAAATGCAAAGAAGGCTTCAGGCCCAAGCTGCACAGCTATGGGCTCAACTGTTCTCTGGGGACTGCAGCAAGCACCTTGCATGGCTGTTTCCAACACTTCCATTTCTACTCTGTTTTAACATAAAAGTCCATTGTGAGCCAGGTGTGGTGATGAAGGTCTGTAATCCCAGCACAAGAGGACTGCTGTGGGTCAGAGAGGCCCTGGTGAGTTCAAGGCCAGCCTGAACTACCTAAACACAGCAAAACCCTGTCTCAAAACAACAACCAAAAAAAAAAGAAAGAAAGAAAAGCAAACACTGCAAATTTAAGATTTTTTCTTTGCAATAAAAGAAAGAAAAAAAAAAAGCAGTAGAACCTAAGAATTAGTCTCATATACAGAAAATATATAAAAATTTATTGTCATTGTATTAAATTCCACATAAGGCTCCAGAAAGAAAAAGTAAAACAAAATTAACAAGTTTTTTGTCTGTTTTTTTGTTTTTGAGACAGCTCCTACTTTGTAGTACAGGCTAGCCTTGCACTTGTGGCAGTCCTCCTGCCTCAGCCTACTACTATGGGCTGAGATCATAGGCATCAGCCACCGTGCCTGGCTCCTCAAAAGTTTTTAAACAAGCACTGTATTTTCTTGCTAAGAACGTAACTTCCCTAAAGCCAGTTATAAATAAAACTGGGGACTGAACTCAGGCCCTTGTGCTTACCAGGGGAAGGACTTTGTTCCACTGAGCCATTTCCCCAGGCCCACCAATGGGAGATTTGTGCTTTAAAAAATAAAAGCCCTGTTACCTGAAGTCCTACCACCCCCAGGTTGCAGTCAAGGCCGAAAGGGAAAGGTAGAAAATATAGCCAAGGCAGCAGGCCCCAGGCTGGTGGAAGAGAAGCCAGGACACAGCCTCTCCTTTGTATTCTCCCTAGAAGGCAGGTGGATGGAGAGGTTGCTCGCCTTCACTTTAATCAGCAAAAAGACCAGCCGGCATCCAGACACAGGGGCTGAGCTGGCACACTACTCACTCATGGAAGGGAGCCTCTCTGGGCAGGGGCGGTTCGCGAAGTAGGTGAAGTCTTCGGGAAGAAACGTTGTGGTTTGGAGGAAGGACTCGCTGTGGTTCAAGTCAAGAGGATAATCTGGGGATGAAGGGGAGAGGCACCTCAGTCTATGCAACCCATCTCCACCTCTGATGCCCGGCACCAAGAATGCTCCCCACTTCTGTAGTGGGGGCAGAGGGAGACCTCTCTGTGCCACCCCCCTTTAAGTTTGAACTCACTGGAAAGCACATTACCAGGGGACCCCCGGGTAGCAGGGCCCCTTCCATCCTCTGCTCTGCCTGTAGTCAGCTAGAACCATGGTGAAGCACAGGCATCAACAGTTCCCTCTTGCCCACTTCCTTTACACTAAAGCAACACCTGTTACCTTCTGGCCACCTGCTAGCCAGGACGTCAAATGCCCAACTCAGCTGGCCTGGGAAGCTAGGCTCACAGCTCCATTCTGTCCTCCAGTTGCTTCCTTCCCATCCTGTCTTCCAACAGTCACATTAAAATTCAGAGTTTGCAGAATTACACTATAAATACTCCTCTGAACAAGAATGTGGAAAGTTAGCATGTATTTTTCCTGGAGTAACTACCTGATTTGTCACAGGTCACTGCAATAACCCAATGCTACACCCTCCCCCACACGCCCAACTCTGCAGACTCCCATATACCCCACTCTGCAGACATCTACAAACACCTGTATTCTCACATCTTCACCCTTCCACCCCACTTGTAGAATGCATGCTGTGCGGGTGCCAGGGGGGCCACTCACCACATTCTGGAAACTGCTCTTGCCCCAGTACAGAAAATATATAAAAACTTCCTGTCATTATGTTAAATTTCACTTAGGGCTCCAAAAGAAAGTAAAACAAAAAGAAACAAGGCTTTTGTTGTTGTTGTTGTTGTTTTTCTGAGACATGTCTTGCTTTGTAGTACAGGCTAACCTTGCACTTGTGGCAGTCCTCCTGCCTCAGCCTACTATAGGCTGAAATTACAGGCATCAGCCACCATGCATGTAATCTATGTGGTTCAGACTGGCCTTAACTCACTATGTAGCCTAAGCTGGCCTGGAACTCAGTGACCCTCCTGCGTACATCTCCTGATGTGCGCCACTACATGGGCTGAACCACATTCTCTCTAAATTCAGTGTCTCTCTTCTTCCCACCCAGTGGAACACACCTTCTAAATAGCTTCCTAAGAAGGAGAAATGGGAAACTGAAACCGCAGGTGCTGGTGGCTATGGTTCTTCCTCACTGGTTTGTGGTGAGGCCAAGTGTACAGAGCTCCAGCTGGAAGGCCTCTCCCTACTGAAGTGCGTCCTGCACAGTTTGTGGGGGTCGGGCCTGAAGCCATCCCAGTGCCTGTCTTCGCAGGTAGCCAGTCATTAGAGTGAAGAGGGTTCTCTTCATTCAGGAGACTCCGTGCCTGTGCATCGGGCTGAGCATCTACTTCCACACATTGTCCTCCGAGAGTCTGGGGTGGAGGAACCTCGACTTCCTGGGAGGTCCTCCCTTCTGTGTTCTGCTTTTTCCTTATTGTCCCTGTTTGTAGCATAGACCCATGTGCTAACACTTAAGAGGACTACAGGACAACCAGCTGGAAGGGCTTGGCCAAGTCAGAGGTGACCTCTGCTCTCTCCTTCGGGTCTGGCCAGGCCTCTGCACAGTCCTAAGGATCCTGGAACTACTAAGGAAGAGAAGGGCTGAGGTACAGGTAACAGCTCCCCTCAAGTATCAAAGTCATGCCAAGTGTCCCCAAATTGAGGGAAGTCTCTGGCAATCTCCAGAGGTTATCAAGTCCCCAGTCCTCTGCCAGGCTGGGGAAAAGGGCCTGGGCATTTGGCTGCTTTTGAAACAGCTTCCAGCCTACCTTGCCCTCAGCGCCCACCTCTATTCCTACTGCTGAGAGCTCTGGACAATTGCGATTCCTGCACTTCAGGGGACTCGGGAGAGGCTGGGCCAGGGTGGCTTTCCCCAGTATGCGTCAGGGGCCATCTTCTTCATTCTTTGAAGTCCTCTATGGGTGACTGGTTCCTCTGCTGCCCTCTCTTTTCCTGGTCTCCTCATTAGTAAAGAGTTTAGACGATCAAAACAATGCATACAACGGGGCCGGGGAGATGACTCAGTAGAATAAGCACTTCCCACAATTAAAAAAAAAAAAAAAAAAAAAAAAAGGCACACAAGGGCTGGGGAGATGGCTTAGTAGAATAAGTGCTTGAGTGGCAAGAGTCTTAGTTCAATTCCTAGTTCCACCAAAAAAACAAAAAAACCCACGCACACAATATAATCCTTCCCTTGATTTTAGTGGGATGTTCAGAGTATAAATGATTTCTTTTTGCTAGGGCACAACTGGGGCAAAAGAAAAAGGTCCTCTACCCTCACTTCCAAATCAATAAACAGGAACACCAAATGTACAACTCAGGAGATCAAGCTAAGTTAAGGAGAGCTCAAGGCCAGCCTGAGCTACGCAGAAATACCTTACAAAAAGGAGCAAGCCAGGCTTGGTGGTGCACATCTGTATTCCCACCACCTGGGAGAGTGAGGCAGGAGGATCACAGAGTCCGAGGGCCAGCCTGGGCTACACAGTGGGTTCACAGCCAGCCTAAACTGCATAGAGCAAGACCCCCTCTCAAAACCCAAAACCAAGTCTGGGGTCCTGACCTTTCCAGCCCTTCGCCACACAACACTTTTTTTCGCAAAAGCTCTTTTACCTGTTCTTTCTTTTGTTTTCCTGGGACAAGGTCTCAGTAGGCTGACCTTGAACTCACGGAGAGCCTGTTGCCTCAGCCTTCTGCATGCTGGGACTGCAGGCAAGGGCCACCTTGCATAGCTTCACCAGTTCTTTCCAACTCAAGCAGATTATAGAAAATGAAAACTTCCTGTTCACATTCAATACTTTGGACAAAGCTGTAGCATCTTCAACTCAATTTATTTCATAAAAAGCACTGTGAGGTTTAATACTCTGAATCCTTTTGAACTGGGACATGGCTCCTAACTCCACAAGCAGGGGACAAAACTCAATGAGTAACTTGAAGAGAATTTAAACCATCTCTGACCAAGGGAAGAAAGGTACAGAATACTTTCTGCCCTTGTCAATTATGGCTTTCCAGGAAAAAAAAAAGTCTGTGTTGTACTGATACACTAGTAGAGATTAAACTACATTAAGACACAAGCTAGGCCAGCATGAATCTAGGTGGGTGGGTGGGGATTTCCCATGCACTGGAAAATACATGGCTCATATGCCTAGACAACAGTGAATTTCAACGTATTATTCCAAACATTTTCATAAGCAAATCAATAAAAACAGGAGTGATTCTAGGTAGTGAGATGCCCAGCCCTTAGAGCTACCTGAACAGAGCAGGGACAGAATGACACAAAAGCAACCAGTATGACACAACACAAAACCCTTCAGCTATGCAATTCCGGAGTGAGCGCACGCCACACACAGCCTCATCATCTTGTACCTGGGGGAAGGAAAGGCTAATTTCCTCATTTCTAATTTTAAAATCTTTAAAAATGTAAGTAAAATAAAAGTCACTTTCTTAATAGCTGCAGGTGCCTTTTAAAGAAGTGAAAGAGGGAGCAGAAGTGAACAGCTTATTTCCCGTACACACCAGCGGGGGAGCTGTGGGGGAGCCCTAATTTTCTTCCTAGGCTGCCCACACTGCTGGGAAACAGGCACAAGTCCCAGGGGTCCCAAAGGAACAGCCAGGTCATTGGTACCTAACACAGGAGTGACTGTTGAGAGAAAAACAAGCCTGCTGAATTTGTAAGGCCATGGTTTTACTTTTTATGACTCTAACTTTTTTTTTTTTTTTTTTGGCCAAAAGAGGGATTGAACTCAGGCCCTTGCGCTTGCCAAGGAAGCACTTATTCCACTGAGCCATCTCCCGAGCCCCTCTAATTAACTTTAAACACCCCTCTAGCAGGTAAGGTAGAAGGGTGAGGAAGGTGCTGTTCCTATGCTCACAAGATGCAAATGGTAGGCATGCTAGCACAGGGCACACAAGCCAACCTTTCTATCCACCAGCAGCTGCCTGTTCAGCATCAACTTACTCCAACACTTCTGCAGCCTGGTGCATGTCAGAATCATCCACAAGTCTTCACCACACTCCTAGTACCAGGGTCTCCCCAGACCAGTTATGTAAGACCTCTGGAATTGGGTGCAGATGCAGGTGCTTTCTAAAGCTCCCTTAGGGATTCCAATGCTGTCCCAATGTGGGCAGAGGTGGAAATCTGCTTTCTTCCTGAATTGCCAAACCCAAGGGCACTGGCACTGCACAGTCAACCCAGGCCTACCACTTTCCTTTCCACTTGAATGAAGACCAAGCCTTTTTGTCTTAAAAACAAACAAACAAACAAACAAACAGACAAAATTTGAAAGATGTTATCAGGGCAAATACCTGTGAATCACAAAGACTTAGCATCCTCAAGACTTAGCACAATTACCAGGGCCTGGTGGATGAGGCAAAAAGATGGCTATTCCAGCTTGAGCTACAAAATGAGTTCAAGGTCAGCCTGAAATTCATGGTGAAACCTTGTTTTAAAAAGACAAAAAGAAGGGCAAGCCAGATAGTTCCTCGGATTAAAGTTCCTGCTTAGGCAGAGCCCAGTGGCTGGGGTTTGATCCCCGGTGTGCCATGCCAGCCCTGCCCGCAGGGACTGCAGAGACAGCGACTGAGACTGGGTGAGGTGGTGGGCTCCTGTAATGCCAGTGCTAGGGAGCATGAAAACAGGAATCACTATGAGTCCAATCTGCGTAGAGAAACCCTGTAGACCCTGACCCAAATACATAGAAGAACGAAGGAAGGAAGGAAGGAAGGAAGGAAGGAAGGAAGGAAGGAAGGAAGGAAGGAAGGAAGGAAGGAAGACAGAAAGAAAGAAGAGGGCGAACATATTTAGAAGTGACAACTGCTAGGGGAGCAGCCACAAAGTCTCTTGTAGTCAACGGCTGGACTTATGGTGGATGGGGATGGGGTGTGGAAACAGAAGGTCCTCACCTTAGGTGTGAGGGAGTGGCACCAATCAATAGGCATATGTAGCCTGGGTGGAACACAAAGGTCAGAAAGAAAGAAGGTAGGCCTACTGCGGGCTGCTGCTTGCTGCCTCTGCCCACTCTGCCATGAACCGCTTCTTCCCTCCAATGTCCCTTTAAAATGCTGCCATACCTCCCTGCCTTGGAGTCAGCTGATTATGGACCTAAACCTCTACAAACGGTGAGCTGGAATATACCCTTCTTAACATGTGGGGGTTGGGTATTTTCTCCTAGCAACCAGAAAGTATGATAATCACTAATTAGAGAAAAGTTGGGGTGAGGGCTTAGAGAGTCAAAGAACCATGACACTCCACCACAGCAACCCCTTACCCCAGATTTATTTGTACTACATGTGAAAAATGGAGGGGTTATAAGTAAAGCTTGGCAGTACTGTGCATGCTTACCACGCACATGAAGAAGAGAGGGACAGAAGGGGGGAGGAAAGACTACAAACAGAAGGGAAAGGGGAAAGGGAGGGAGGAAAAGAAGGTAGGGAGAGGAAGGAAGAGGGACAGAGGAAGGGAAGAACTGAAACTCAGCCATAGGGATGGGGAGATAGCTCAGCACTCTAAGCACCTGCCTGAAATTCAGCCATCTGTGAATCCAGTCAAACAACAAGCACAGGAACTAGGTTGTGTGTAGACCTAACACACAGTGAATCATGACACCACAAAATGCAGACTTCGCTTCAGAACTGCAGGCACTCCTGCCCCTGGTACGGTACATAACTCATTTATCCCAGTGGCGACTATAAAGTCTAAGAGCTCAGGGGAAAGTACGGAAAGCTCATCAGTTCACTAACTGCAATCCTCTGTGGCAGGTAAAGTGGACGGCAGAAGGGACTAACACAGTAGGGGTGGCCAATTCCAGGCTTTAGCCTCCCTTTATGAAGGATGCTTCCCTTGAGTTTCCAAGCACTTGCAAAGAAACTGAATTTCTTTTCATTATTTTATACTGAACTTCAATCTTGAAGCTAAACAGAACAGAGGACTGATACAAAGGAAAGACTTTTGTCTTTTTCAGACAAGGTCTCACTGTGCAGTTCAGGCTGTTCTTGAACTTGCAATGATCCTCCGGCCTCAGCCTCCCCAGTGCAATTTTAAAATATGTACATAGTTTTCACAGAACTTAGAAGCCACAGAAAAGGACATTATCCTTAACCAAACAAGTAGTAAATCAAGTGCTAAATAAAATGAAATCTCAGAAACTACTTTTTAAAAACGGCACCTCTGAATCAGGCACAGTGGCTTATTTCTCTATAAAATTCCAAGCACTTAGGGGCAATGATGCAGAAAAATCACAAGTTTGAGCCCACCCCGAGTAATTTAGCAACACCCTATCTCAAAATGAAAAGGGGCCGGGGAGATGGCTCAGTGGAATGAGCGTTTCCCTGGCAAGCACAAGGGCCTGAGTTCAATCCCTGGTTTCACCAAAAAAAAGAAAAGTAAAAAAGGGCTGAGGGTGTCTTTAGTGTAAAAACTGTGGGTTCGACCCCAGTACTGCAAACCATGGGCCCGTGCTTTAGGCAGGGAGGGTCTTCTGATAGCGGAAATACTTATATTCAGTTTCTAGAAGGAAAAAAGGTTCATCTTCAAAGTTGAAGAACAGTCTATATATACACAGCTGGTGAAGGGCTGGGCATAGCTCAGGGGCAGGGCACTGCATGTACACAGTTTATCCCCAGTACCCAAAACAGAGAAGCTAGTCAGAACCAGCCAGGCACATCCTCACACACCGCTGGGCAAGCCACCTGCTTACTGCCTTGCCCCTGAGATCTTTCCACCCTGTCTCATTAATGCTCATACGATAAAGGCCCTTGTTAAAAGTGCAAAGGACTGCCAGGTGTGGTGGTGCATGCTTGTAATCCCAGCCTTGGGGAGGCTGAGGCAGGAGTTCAAGACCAGCGTAGGGTACAAAGTGAACTCAAGGCACCCTGTCTTAAAAAAAAAGATGCAAAGGACAGAGGTAAAAAGGTCTGCTTTTGGAACCATCACTGTAATGACTGGCTGGCCAATTTGAAATACAACTGCTACTGTTTAGCTCTGCAGGTCCCCTGAGGATACACATGTTGAAGGTCTGGTCCCCAACCTGGCACTCCTGGGAGAGTTAGAAACTTGAGGTGAGGTTTGATGGGAGGACTTCAGTCCAGTGCTCGGTTTGCTGCTTACCGCTGACCAAATCATTGAGGCCATATATTTTGTTCTGTATTTTAGGGAGGGGCCTACCAGGTGTTCAGGGTCTCACTACTAGATGGAACTCATAGTAATCCGCCTGTTTACGGCCTCCCAAGAGCTGGGATTACAGGCGCACACCACCATGCCCAGTCAGCTGGCATGGAGGAGGCCATATATTTTGATGACAAGAAAAGTTTCATTCAAAGCCAGCTCTGAGGAGATGGAAGGGCCTTTCTGCTTCAAATGGCCATCTCCCTCTGTGCGGGTGTGCAGTGCTCTTGTATGGCAAGAAACAGAGGGGAGCGGGTAATATTACAGGCCAGTGCACCTCTCGAGGCTTGTTTTATCCCTCCTGGCTGGATCTCTCTCTTTCCTATGGAAAGGAAACTGGCCTGCGGCCTCCTGGAACCAGCATATGCTGCCACTTCCTCTGGGCTGAGAAGGGGAGGGATATGCACTCAGCAAGACGAGTCTGGGGAAGCCCCTCACCTCTTAGCAAAAAGCTCTCACTGTTGAATTGTGCTGTGTGAGTTTTAAGGACACTGGGGGCACGCTCCCCAAGGGAACAGAGGGGCCAGACCATGCCTTCACTTTTGCTTTACATCAAAACGTGAGCAGTTCTGCTCCACCAGTGTGTGCTGCCACCCAGTTACAGAACCAAAAGTGACCCATGGACCCCTTTTGCACTGGAACATCCAAAACCTTGAGTCAGAGCAACCTTTTTCTAAGCTTTTGAAGACCCCTGACCAGGAGGGAAGGCCTGCTGATCTTTTCTACTTTCCTTCCATAGCTGCTTTTTTAATAACTGCACCTTGTGAAGCTGTTGCCAACCTAACCAACTACTTTGAGGACAACAATGTGCAATACAACAACCAGTGCTGAATAACTATTACCTTGTGTTTTGGACTCTAAATCATTTCTAAATCTATTTTTTCTCTTTAAAATAAAAAAGAGAAAACTGTTGCCAAATTATAAGATCATCATGAAATGCAGATTTGCAGTTTCAACAAAGGAATTCATGAACAATGTGGTGGAGGAGTCCTCTTGGGTCAAGCAAATACATGCAGGCAGATCCAGTGCAGCGGAGCAGAGCATCTCTCATGCAGCAATGAGGGCCAGATGACAGGGTGAGCAAAGCACCACACACTGTGACCTCCACCCTCTGCCCACCATGTGTGTCTCCAAATCTAAACTGAACAGAGCCCTCAGGTTAGGCCGTGTAATTAAGTATGCGGAAGGCCGACCAAGTGCTGCATCACCAACTATGTAATACACCTTCTGGGATTTAAAAGCTAAATTATTGTATTTATTTATTTACTTTCACATACTTGGTACAGGGTCTCACTACACAGCTCAGGCTCATAGTGATCCTCCTGTTTTCAGCCTCCCCAGCACTGGGATTATAGGTGTGCACCACCATGCCTGGTCTTAAGGACCAGCCCATCATGCCTGGGGGTGAGGCTGGCATGGCCTGTAACGCTGGGGAATTAAGCCCCTGTCTCTGCTCTTGCCTAAGCAGGCACTCAGTCCACTAAGCTCTCTCATTGGCTCCCTAAAAGCCAAATTATTAGGCTGGGGAGAGAGCTCAGTAGAATAAGCACTTGCCTGGCAAGTGCAAGATCCTGAATTCAATCAATCGTTGGGGGGAGGGGCAAATTATTAAAAAGTTAAATTACTTCCCCAAATAGCTTTTGATGTACCTGTTGCACAGATGCCCTAAGCACATGCTTCTTCTGCCCACTGGGGCAAAATATTGGTGGACACTACACAGAAAAAGGAATATTTTAAAAGTATCCTGGAAAATACCCTTTACCTCCCTGAAAAGCAGCAGGTGTGAAAATACAAGTCACCATAACATACTGATAGCAAAACTGGAAGAAAACTCAGGAAACTGGACCCTACTGTGCAGTCAACACAGCCAAACCTCCTTCTCCACAGCATACTATTTTCTTTGAAAGTAACTATTCAGGGCAACTCTAGCTCTCTTGGCAGAGCCACTTTACCCAGACTCCCTCTTCGCTAAAAACATACCTGAGTCGTTTAGGCTGCTATTTCTCTTGGCGTAAGCACTGCGAACCACCTGCTCGTACACTTGGGCACCTATTGTCCTCACGTTGTCTCGCAGCAGGATGCCTTGAGCCTGCATCATGAAGAAGTAGGTGTTCACTGCGGGTGACAGAAGACAGCAGCAAGGAGGTGAGCTCCAGCAATCACAACAAATGCTACACCACACTTTGGGGCCCTTTTCTCCCTCTGGAAATGCAAAATCTCTTACAACTCTAAACCCCATACTGGAGTCAATGTTTTCAGGATACCGAGCTGGTAGGGCTCTGGGGAAATTCTGTCAGTACATAGCAGATGTAGAAAAGTCATAAACTTCAAAACTTATATTCCAAACTGGGCATGGTGCCACAGCCCTGCAATCCCAGCACTCAAGAGGATGAGGAAGGAGAATCGGTATGAATTCAAGGCCACTCTGCACTACAGAGCAAGATCCTACCTGGAAAACAACAACAGCTTGGTCTCCAGATAGCCAATCATCATTCCAGCACTCTGATGGTAGGAAAGACTTTAATGAATCAATGAATACATTTTTAAAGAGGTTTATTTTCTCTGTAGGTTCACGTTCTCCAATACAGAAGCACAGACCCCTCTGTTTCTGGTGACACTGAAGCCTAATCTGGCCCCAGCAATCTTTTTTTTTTTTTTTTTTTTTTTTTTTGTCTTTTTGAGACAGGATCTCACTATGCAGTTCAGGATGGCCTTAAGCTCACTTTGTAGCTCAGGCTGGTCTCGAACTCACAACAATCCTCCTGCCTCAGCCTCAGGCCCCAGCAATCTTTAAAGTGGTGGGCTGAGGCTTCAACCACTTTCTTCTGGTGAGGGTTGGAGAGAAAGGTAGGTAATAAAACGGTATTAGAGTCCCCAGTCCCTGCCCAGCCAACCCAAATATCTTCAGCAGTAAGAGAAGTGCAAGCAGCATGATCTGCGTGTCAAGTAAACAGCCTTGGGACAAAAATGTTCCAGTTCATCCGTCATCCCTGCCATCTCTGGAGGGCCTCTCACTTGGCTATCCCTTAAATCTTTTCAGCATACAAGACTGGAAGCTCAAACACATCAAAACACAACTACATTCCATTTGTAGTCCCAAAGAGCAGGCTACCTACTTTCCAGAAAGTCTAAGGTTGGACATTACAGCGTTCTACGCCAGCCATGCTGAGCAACTCCCTTGCTAAGAGGAGGGACTCTCTGAAAGGGAGTGTCCTAGCAGAATGGCACACTCAGAAATTCAAGCTCTGAGTGTTTGCAGGTGGAATCGTCTAAGAGCCTGGCTGGCCTCCAACCTGGCTAGTGCAGACTGGAGCTGTGACAGGCCACTCCTCCACACTTATTAAGCATGGCCCTGAGCTATCAATTCTGGTTCTTCAACAGCTTATAATTTGTTGATACCTACTATTATCATTAATGATGTGCATAATGGGCACCAAGTGATGACTGGAAGAAGAATGACACTCAAAGCTAATGTCCTTTATTCCAAGGTAAAGTCTGATTGCTCTTCCTCCATGGTGATTGGGGGTAGGGGGATAGAGACAGCTAGCGTAACTCCTCAGTGTTGTTGAAAACCAATCTGAAACAGGGTGAGGCATTCAAAATATTTCAGGCCATGTCTACAAGCTATAAGTCAATGTCCAGCACACTTCCAGAAATGAGGCAGGGATGCTCTGGGTTGTGGCTCAGTGGCCCTGCCCTTGCCTGGCTTGTGTGAACCCCAGGTTCCACTCCCAAGGCTTTATAGCTTGGGAAGATAGCTCAGTAGAATAAGCCTGAGTTCAATCCCCAGTTCAAAAAAGAAGTAGGTGTTACATTGACTGGAAAACAACCCAGTCTTATCTTCTGACACAGAAAACAGGTTAGACACTACTATCTATCTATTATTTTTAGTGTCTAGACAACAGTTTCAAACCCCTTTCTAAAAAGTTATCATCCTGCAAAGCCTATGAAACAATAAACATTTAATTTTCTATTTCTAGCATATAGTATAGTGCCTGGTCATAGAAGGTGAGTATCTATAAAAAGTTTTTTGAGACAGGGTCTGACTATGCAGTTCAGGCTGGCCTTAAGCTCACTTTGTAGCTCAGGCTAGTCTCGAACTCACAACAATCCTCCTGCCTCAGCCTCCCAAGTGCTGGGATTACAGGCACACACCACCAGGCCCGGCTTGTTTTGTTTTTTTTGTAAAAACTGTTAAACGTAAGGTTTAACCTTCATATCAAATTTCTCACTGGGTTCTACCATGGTACTATCATTTGGGCTAGGTGTGTTTCCACAGCCCTAAAATCTTCCTTTTATCCCCATCACAGTACTGAAGCAGGTATTATCAATAATATAAAAACAAATGTTTATTGAACATCCTGCGTATAGCTTTCAGTTTGGTGCTGCAAAGAACTCCCCACCCTCTTCCTTCTGCACTGCAAAGAACACAGCCCCTCTCACCCTACTTACAATACCTCCCCTCCCCTTAGCATCCGGCCCTAAGCTGCACAACTCCCCTCGGGCTGCCTTTGTATGCGACACCCCACAAGAGCCTCTGAGATCCTCTCCTTTGCCCTGTCCCCAAAGCCTCTGACTCAGCAGGCTGAGTGACATTCATGAAGATTCATGGTATCATCAGCTCACAGAGACACAGGTGCTGTGGGGCTGAGAGCTACTGTCCCAGCGAGCTTCAGCTACAGAACAGAGTAGGCAGTGCCTATGAAGTACTAAAGGGCAAGTTTATCTCACTTGGTCCTCATAATTATGCCAAGAGGGGAGCAACAAGAACCAATAACAGCCAACTTCTAATCTTCAGTTTTTCCAAGTACTTCCTCCAAGGTTGATCCAGACAGTGCTGGAGTGGGAAGCAGTGGTGCCATGCGGCACTCATCAAGTTTTAATGCCCTGCTTGCCACAACCTCTCCCTCTAAAATTCCCAGCCCTCACGTGGCTTAAGGTCCCTCTCTAGGAGATAGCTCCTCTGCCTTTATCTCCCTAGCAAAGCTGCCAGATGCTGCCTGGCTCTGTTTGAAAGCCTGTCTCCTGCCTCCACCCCAGCCACTCTGGACCTTCAGAGGAACTGTTCTTTCTGCCATGCAAATCCTGTCTATATTGTCTTTAAACCCAAGCCCACAGAGCCTGGAGAAAGCTTCCACACTATGCCTGTCCTCTTTCTTCAACACATCATCAAAAGTTTGGCTTTCATTACATTTTGTTTCAGTTTGTATTAGTCTTGTCATTCAACTAATAAATTCACACAGACAGCATATTAATACTTTCTCTAATCACCCACAGGAACTAGCATAATGGCTAGGAAAAAAGACAGGAAATAAATATTGCCAAACAAAAGGACATAATCGCACTTTCACAGATGGGACTAGACTGAGTTTTAAAGAATGTGCTTCCTTATTATCTGACACTTCCACATTACCAGAAACCAACTTTAAAGAACCTGGACAGTCTGCAAGACATGCCATCTGCAAAGAAAATCCTCTGGCCTCGGTCCAGAGTGTTTCCCAGGCACTTCTCACCCCTGCTTTTCACAGGACCTTTCCCAGCCTGCCTCACGGCCCTTGACTGCCCCCTCCTGTATGTGCCACATCCTGGCATCACCATTTCCCTCCCTGTGCTTGTCACCTGCGCTGAATCCCGGCTGACTGCACTGGACAAGGCAGGGTACCCACGCTGACACCGATCCAGGTGCAGGCAGATGGGCCCAGACAGAAGCAAGCCGCCAGCAGCCGCTTGGTCCATCTGTTACCGAAGAACTGTCAGCTTGAGCCCCTCTTAGAGACCCACCACACATATGACTCCAGGCCCAAAAGCCCAGAATAGAGGTGTTCAGCTATTTATGCCACCAACCACAATCTTGGCCTGCAGATAACCTGTAGCATCAACTGAATCTCTGCAGAGCTTATTTCAAGAAATTGTTTGGGATATTTTCCTTAACAGACTTTAAAATTTCTGTCAGCCGGGTGTGGTGGCGCAAGCCTGTAATCCCAGCACTCGGGGGGGCTGAGGCAGGAGGATTGTTGTGAGTTCGGGACCAGCCTGAGCTACAAAGTGAGCTTAAGGCCAGCCTGAACTGCATAGTGAGACCCTGTCTCAAAAAGACAACAAAGAAAAAGAAAAAGATAAAACTTACATCACTTGGCTAGGTATCCAACTGATATTTGCTGAATGTGACTGTAAGTAGCTGTCACAGGAATTATTCATTCTTAAAACTGCTTAAGGCGAAATCCCCTTGAGCTTATTAGAGATGCTGCTACGAGCCTGCCCTTGCCCTCTTGTGAGCTGCTGCCATTGGTCACACATCAAATTGTAGGACTCTTCTGGGTGTTAAATTCAGTCCAAACTCTGGCCGAAAGGAAGAAAGGCACACGCAGGCGAGGCCCACACAGGCATACACAGGCTGCTTTCAACTTAAATGAACTCGTCTACAGCTTATATCCTGCAAGGTGGCCCCTGTGCAGGCTGGGGAGGTCCACTTTGGGTTCTGTGGACAGCCATCCTCAGCCCGAACCGACCTATTTTCTCAGCCCAGTCTCCTCTGTCTCCTGGTCTCCGGCAGGCCCTCATGGTCATCTACACTTATGCCAAAATACATAGCAGTGCCCACATGCCCATCACAACCTTAGTTATATCAGTTGTTTACACTGAGACTGACACAGCACGCTGGCACCAAAATCTCCCAGACTTGGACTTAATGTCTACTGGAAACCTCTCCTCAGCAGCCCTTTGATGTGTAGCCATCTGAGGCTTCGTTTTTTTCCTTAGAGAAGTAGTTACATCCTCAACTTTAGGAGATAATTTAGAGAAGTCAAATCCTGGCTGGGTGTGGTGCCTACACCTAATCCTAGCACTGCAGTGACTGAGACAGGAGGATCCCTAGGGGCCAGGCTACAAAGTGAGTTCAGGGCCAGCTGGTCTCAAAAAGACAAAGTCAAGTTCTCCATAGGTGCTCTGTCCACAGTTATGTGGCTACCCTCAGGGAAGAGAAGTTAGGTGTTCTAGGTATAACCTAACATTTCAATGAACTGCAAAAGCTGCATTTACTTTCCAATAACGCAGTTCCAATGAACAGTAGCTGAACTGCTGCTAGAACTCAATTTTAAATTGGTACACAAAGGTTAAGGGCCTGTATTGTTTCAACAAGCACCTGTAAGGCACCTTCTGTCCTGTGTGGAACTTAGGTCTCAAGGCGAGAGATGAGTGAGACAACCCAGAATATGCGCAGGCACAGCTAAACAGGAAACAATAATGGCACTGTGTGGGCTAATAAAATAATGTATTTAACACAACTTGAGGCTTACTAAATTTGTACTGTTTACTACTTAACACTTGTGTTATTACCACCCAGCCCCCGTGTATGTAGACCAGTCAGTCTCTTCTCACCATGACTTAGTTGAGAAAAGGAAGCCTCACTCGTGTCTGTGCAATCGGAAGCTCCCACCCAGGCGCCAGCGCAGGCCTCCTTGGGGCTTGGCTTCTTCATCTGGCACATGTTGGGGAAAAGCTGTGCCTGTAGCTCTGGCCTGAGGACACAGCCTGTCCCCTCTTCACTCCAGTTCCCATCAGCCTGGCCTCCTTGTGAAGCAGGTGAGCGCAACTTTCACTCTAATGCACACTGACCACATGAACAGAAGCCCGAGAACTGTTTTTCATGTAAGTAAGTACATGTGTGTGAGCTGCAGCAATTCACAGTGGAGCCTCCTCAGCTTTGCATGCTCAGGGAGGTATGGATGCGACTGCACACCTTCCCTTTGTTTCGTATTAGCCTTTCTTCTTCATGAAAGAACTGAAACACCATGTACACGAATGTGTTTACTGCATAAACCTAAGAAAGCTCACCACTTCATAACCGTAGCTGTTCCCAAGACTGTCCCATACTGTAAATAAATTTATTCAAGATCTTGTGCAATAGTAACATAATAGGAAAAATGTCCATCCATGAGGCCATTAAGAAGAACTAATAATTCAAAACTTAAAAAGAACCCTAGAGTCCATCAACAGGAGAGCAGACTGAGATGGGAAATGGAAACACAGGTAGAAAGGAGAGAAAGGAAAATCATCATTTTAATAGTACTTTTAAGAAAAAAGCTTTGGGACACAAAAGCTACCCAAAATTACAATGTCTTTCTCCCTTGAAGAAGGCTTAAAATTCTTTTTCAAAGGTCTTAGTAAGATACACTAACCCTTAAAGTACACACCCTGCTTTTCACCTGTAAACAGAGCCTATACCTTCACCTCGCCAACCTCCATCACACTATTAAGAGGGAGGCACCTCTAAACTTCACACAAGCAACTGGTTTGTGTCTACCCTAGCCCATCACCAAACAGGTGACCTGACAGAGTAGAATTCAGCCTCAATCACTTGGAATCCCAGCACCCAGGAGGTGGAGGCAGCAGACTCACTCACTGGGAGTTTGAGGCCAGCCAAGACTACATTAAAAGTTCAGGGTGAGACTGAACTGCAAAGCGAGATTCTGTCTCAAAAAAATCAAGAACAGGAGGAAGACAAAAAGAAAAAAAGGAAGAGGAGAAATTATTAGAACTACGTGTATGCAACCTCATGAATGCTCTGCACTTTCCTCACTTCAGCAGGGTGCATAAGTGCACACCTGTAATCCCGAGACTCTGGTTGCTGCACAGGAGGACCGCAGTGAGCTGGAGGCCAGCCTGGGCTACATACCCAAGTTCAAGCCCAGCTGGTGATATGCAGCAAGACTTTGTTTCGAAACACACCAGAGAAACAAAAAACCTATTATCAATTGAGCTAAAAAAAACCAGACACTAAGAGCAAGTGTGGTAGGATGCCATGTGTAAAAACCTGGAAGGCAATGTACACACTGGAGACAAGACAATGGCTCCCCTGGGGGCTGTGCACGTGTGCGTGTTCTATGTGCTCACATGTTTCACAGAAAGAAACCTAGGAAAGGAAGTCAAGAAACCATGTGTTACCTGTAGGGCAGAGACACAGTGAAGAGATACAGTAAGATTAAGATTTAAGTACACCTTTTTATATTCCAACACTTAAAAATTATAAGTGAGAAAGGAGGAAAAAATCCTAAAATTCTAATTTTGTGCATCAGTTTGAAAATATAACCCACACAAAATTATTAAAATACCTTTGGAAGAACACAGGACTCTGACTGTACAGTCTCTGTGGGACACACACTATGGACCAAGGACTCCACGGACGTCTGTCATCTCAGTCACCCTCCGTACCGCTGACTCGGGCTCACACACAGCATTCAGTTCTCTGTCCAGAGCCTCGGGCTGCACGGCAGACCAAGGTGGAAAGGCTGGGCGAAGGGCAGCGGCTGGGTCCAGGCAGCCAGGAAGCAGGGAGAGAAGCTGCCTTCTAGGTCACACCCCTGCCAGTGTACCCCAGAACTACCTCCACAAGGCCTGCCTGTGAGACTTTTGGGGGACATTTCAGGTCTACACCACTCGTCTTTAATTGTATTGAGTCAGTCACGGCATGGGTATCAATTCATGTTAAATCCCCTAGACAAATGGGCTGTTGGAGAAGATACAGCACAGCCTGGTGGCTCACTCTGCACGTCACACGGTGACCACGCAGTAGAATGTTAGCTGTGGCACAGGAGGCAGCCCTAGCAAGGCTAGCGCTATAGCCTTGGAACCCAGGAGCACAGCAGTCCCAACCACACAGCTTGTGCCTCCCACAATGATGCAAATAGGAGGCTCCCACACCACCTACACAGCATAGCCTCACCCACCTACTTAAGAGGAAATAAATAATGCCAGAACGTAGGGTATTCTAGAAAACAACTGGTCTGGACTTAAAGAGGGTAAAAAAAAAAAAAAAAAAAAGCAAAAGCAGGAATTGTACTAATTTTAAAGAGACATAAACCAAATGCAATGCACGAGGTTTGATTAAATTCTGACTAGAAAACTGGAGGCTAAAGAAAACTCCCTCTTTCTCTCACTGGGATTATAGGTGCACATCAACACGTCGGCAGACACAAAGCTAAATATGGAATGTCCATCAGATGATTACTAAATAAATGTTTGTGTTCATAAGCATAGTGTTATGATCACACAGAATGTCATTACTTTTTGGAGATGCATATTTAAGTATTTGAGGGTCTAGTATAAAATATCTACAAGGTTTATTTTCAAAGGTTCAGAAAAAGTATATATGCACATGTGTGGGTATCTGTATGTACCCATAAAGCAAATGCAGTAAATGGCAGGAAATGATGAATACAGGCTAACACAGTACATATACAAAGTTTCTTTACATCTGCAATCATTTCCCCAAAATAAAGAGCAGATGTTGAATTTGTTACAAGTGCCAGGTTGAACAGGTTATTTTTCTGCTGCACTTAGAATCCCCAAGGGAGGAAGAAGAGAAAAGCAAAGTCACTGAACTTAGAGCCTTCATGTCCTAAGGACCTCTGAAAGTGAGACAGACACAGAACACCAGTCTCAGAGACACAAACTCCTATAAATATCTCCAACTGTAATTCAGGTGTGCCCTCATTCAACATTCATTACAGACGTGTTATATGCCAGGCCTGCCCTTACCTCTGTCCATGTAAGAAGACACAGTCGCTGCAGTCACCTGAGCACTAAGTGGACAAGGAAGCCTGTGTCTTTTCCTGACCCCCTCGCTCCCCCAGCCACTTGTGTCCAGGAACACAGGACAGACTGACTTTAGCACAGGAGGAAGACACCTGAAGGTGGGAATGGCTTAAATGAACACAAAGAGCTATAAAGGGGAAAATGCATCTGAGGAACTAAAAGTAGTTTGATGTAACCAAAATGAAGGTTGGGCATGGGGGAAAAATGTGAGAGGAGAGGCAGAGAGGGAGACAAGCTCATAAGAGCTTTATGCACAACACTTGGGATTTAGACTGCTTTTTTGCTTTTTTTTTTTTTTTTTTCAGAACCAGGGATTAAACTCAGGCACTTGTGCTTGCCAGGGAAGTGCTTATTCTACTGAGCTATCTCCCTGGCCCTAGACTATCACACTGAAGATACAGGATTAGTCTTCAAATGGGCCAACAAGTAGGAACCAATCTAATCAAGTACATCTACCCCTAATCAAAATTCAAAGTTCCCGAGTAAGAAGTGACATTCTCAGAGTATCTACTTTTTATAACCAGTATTTTCTTCACAAAGTCAAAAATCTGAAAAACAACTGAACTCCACTCCCAATGCTCAGAAGTCAGTGTTCTCTTCTCTGCACAGCAGGTGTTCTGTGAGGAATAAATCCTCTTATTCTTTTATAGAGATTCCCACACAAACATTAGTACATCATCTCACCTCATCATCTCAGCATCAGGCCGGTTATTACCCTAGTGTTACACACAGGGAGATGAAGTCTGAGAAAATGATCTGACCACACAGAGCCAGGATCTCACACGACTGCTCTGTCCCCACACCCCAAGTTTTCAACAGACAGGATGTCTCGGGTGCTCAAGCCTTTGTGCCACAATTGTGTCTCACAGCTCCTTTGATCTGTATGCTTACTATCAATAACTCAAAGGTAGTGTCAGCTCATGGGGAGTCACTATCCCACAGCACAATGCCTCCCAAGCATAAGGTTTATGGAATTTTTGTAAGCTTGAAGCTCTAACGTGAAGTATGCATGTTTGCATTTCAAACCTACCTCAAATGCTGAATGCTCAAAGTAACACTGGAAGATATTAAGATCCTAGCTTGTGGAGGGCTGGGGAGATGGCTCAGTGGAATAAGCGCTTCCCTGGCAAGCATAAGGGCCTGAGTTCAATCCCCAGTTCCACCA
>PVKA01005436.1:6184-90604 GCA_004027165.1 Ctenomys sociabilis | reverse complement strand
CTTAAATTGACAAACACAAATCTGCAGAGTGGACAGGCCATCCCAACACGTGCTCAAGTAAGTGACACCTGTCCTCCTCACACGCTGCACTGCTGTGTGAGACCTCCGCCCAAGCCGGCTGCGCACCCAGCTTCAGGCCCTGCGTCGCCTGTCCCATTTCCCTTGGCATCTGCCGCACACGAGCCTCCGTCTGGTCAGGACACACAGCTCTGCGCTGGGGCTGGAGGGTCGTGCCCACCATGCCTGGCCCTGCTGCAGCAGGCCTGCCTTTCCCACAGCGGTCAGGCCCCGGATGTGGGGGCGGGGATAGGGCGCAGAACAAACAGGAAATCACTCTCACGCTGTCCAGGGACAGACACGGTGCCACTGTGAGTGCCGCAGGGCACTGAGAATGGAGAGGGCTGGTCCTGGGATATTCAGCAGAGGACGCTGCCCGGGCCACTGTCCTCCCCGACATGATGGGGGTGGCTGGGCTAGGGCCAGCCACGGCTCGGGGAGCGGACAGGGCTGCACTGGGACCATACGCAGCAGCAGGCCTCAGGTGGGAGAAGATAGGCAGGCTCCCCAAAGGTCCCCTGTACAGGCGACCCTGTACCCCTCAGCAAGACACAGACAGGAAGGAGACCAGGCCCAACTGCAGAGCCCTTGTGAGGTTTCTGGTCGGTGGAGCTTGCAATTTGAGGCTCACAGCTGCAACCCAGCGGCAGGTGGGGCCTGAGGCACAGGGAGCCCCACGTCCGGCATCCATGCTGGACAGGGAACTGCTGCTCTGATGTTGCTGATTTTTCTCTGCAGATGTAGCTGTCTGGATTCACTTCATCCTTCCACTCACTGCTGTTACTGATTGGCCAACGGTATTTCTTTTAAAAACTTTGTTAAGGGGCCAGGGAGATGGCTCAGTAGAATAAGTGCTTGCCTGGCACACAAGGGTCTGAGTTCAAATCCCCAGGTCCGCCAAAAATAACAATAATAAAAAAAATTTTTAAATTGTTACTCTGAGCCAGGAGTGGTGGGCCAGCCTGTAATCCTAGCGCTCTGCATGCGAGGCAGAAGGACCACCATGAGTTTGAAGCCAGCCTGAGCCAGGTTGTTCAGGCCTACCCTAACTACATAGAAAGATCCTGTCTCTAAGTAAATAGGGTCGGGGAGATAGCTTAGCGGTCTAAGCCCCTGCCTGAAAGCACAAGGACCTGGGTTCGGTCCCTGGCACTGCATGCAATGCTGGCCCTGCGCCATGCCAGCCACCAAAACCAGGCGTGGTAGCGCATGCCTGCAATCCCAGCACTGGGGAGGTTGGGACAAGAGGGTCACTACGAGTCTGAGCCAGCAGCCTGAGTTTGATCTCCAGTTCTGGGGTGGGGGGGATACTAAATAAACAGATGATATTTTTTAAAAAATTAATAAATAATTTATTATTCCAGTCAGGCTTCCTGGAACAGTATAAGCCCAGCACTCTGGGAGGCAGGGGCACGAGGACTGCAAGTTTGAGTCCAGCCTGGAAAACATATTAATTAGTCTCAAAATTAACAATAATAATCACAAAGATCTGGAGGCTTCCCCCAGTGTAAAGGCCTGGGGTCTGACCGCCCGCACACATAAATCGGCCTGCCTGTGCCAGTCCCTAATGCACCCCCACATGTACTATTGATTTTCACTACCTCTCCGGCCCCTCTTAAAATGTCACTTCGTGGCTGGGCTGGCGCTACAATTCCGGGCCATGTAACACACACTTGTGGCTGGGCCCAGTGGTGTCACCAGGGCCTGGCCCTGAAACTTTCAGGACAGCTTGCATGCAGATGGCTCACAAGGGTCTTACTTAGCTGTGTCCCCCAAGTCCTCAGGAAGGAAGCTGAGGAGGGCTTTGAGGTGGAGAGGACCTGGCCATGGCACAGGTACCCGTGTGCCTGCCGGAACTGGAGGGAGAGGCCTCCCACAGCCGCCGCCAGCACTGAGCTAGGGAGCTGGACAGCATCTTATTTCCGAACAGGGGTCACAGCCCCCAGGCAAAACTGCTTCTGAAGTTGCCGGGCGTGGTGTCACAAGGCTGCACAGCTGACACCTACTTGCTCCATGGATGGTGGGATGTGTCCCAGGAAGCGGACATGTATCCCTGGTGGTGGGCGCTCCTGCCCTGCAGGGCCTGCCCCACCTCGGGGCACCCGAATGTTCCCAGCCATCTTTCCTGGTTTCTCAGCGCCTTCATGTTCAGGGGACCCACGCCCCACATGCGCTGTACCGTATGACAGCTTGGCCCACCCCGCTGGGGACCCACACCGCCCTGGCGGCAGGGTGGCAGTCGAGCACCTGTGCCCGCGGACGGCCTGGCAGGCAGACACAGCTGGCACTCAGATGTCTGCACGGGTCGGTGGGGCCCAAGGCTGGGAAGCTCAGCACCCGCAGGCCCACACAGGTGCCAGGCACAGCACCCCTGCTACTGCTGTCCCCTCCTGTGTGCAGCACGTGGGCCGGGGAATCCCTGGACTGGTGCAGACAAGCTCCACCCAGCTGACCCGTGGGGGTCCTCCTCCCACTAGGAGATAACACTGAGCCCGCAGCCCTGCTCCACGTGGCGTCCCGGTGCAGGTGCTGTGCTGAGCCAGGTGCCAGCCCGGGCCATGCCAAGCTGAGACTCCCTCTCACCACATCACAGTGTGGATGCTGACACCAAGGGCTCAGCAAAAATGACCACAGCCCTTGCCCAGTTATTGAACTGACGGCCAGGGGTCTGGACTGGATCCGAGTCACGCCCAGATGCGCCCCTGTTGAGACCAGGCAGGCAGGAATGAAGTGGGCCCAGAGGTAAGGAGAGAGCTAGACGCACGGACGCACTGCAGCAACTTTATTCCCAGGTTCTGTTGAGTGGCATCCTGCCATTGTCTCCATCCGTCCATGTCACCTGCAGCCAGCCTGGCCCCTCTGTCCTGGGGCCGAGATCTAAGACCCTGGCCCTTCCGCAAACAGTGCTGCTCCCCTGCGCCTGGGGGGGGGGGAGTGGTAGGGGACAGGTCTAAGGCCAGGGAAGGGGCAAGGAGGGCGGGCTGGCTGGCGGTTACCCCAGTGGCCAGGGGGGGAAGGCGCCGCCGCCCTCTGTCGCGGTGCCCTGAGCACGCGCTGCGCGGCCATGGATGCGCTGGTGGCGCAGCACATGCTCGCGGCGCCCAAAGCCCTTGCCACACTCCCGACAGGCAAAGGGGCGCGCGCCCGAATGCGTTTTGCGGTGGCGCACCAGGTGCTCGCGCCAGTAGAAGGCCTTGCCGCAGTCGCAGCAGGCATGCGGTCGCTCGCGCGTGGCTGGGTGGCGCCGCGCCGCCCCTGCCGCCCCAGGGTGCGTGCCGCGGTGGCGCCGCAGGTGTTCCTTGCGCCGGAAGGCCTTGCCGCACTCGGGGCAGGCATGTGGCTTCTCTCGCTGGGGCCGCTGCGCGCGCGCGGGAGTCTGACCACACTCAGGGCAGGGGACCCCGGGGGCGCCCGGGGTGGCTGGTGAGGGGCTGTCGGGTTCCTGCTTGGGCTGCCAGGAGGCCCGGGTGTCTCCTGTTGCTGGCAATTCCGCGCCGGCGCGCACAACTCCTGCAGGGGAAAATATGGGGTCAGGTGTGGCACCGAGCACGTCAACAGGGACCAGAAATGGCGCAGAGGGAGCGGGACGGGGGCGGGGGCTGGGGCACAGAGCCTGCAGGACGGCAGGACCCAGCACACAGCACGTTACACCAGCACGTTAGATGGTGAGGAAGCGACAGAAGGGCATGAGGTGCACACCTGCGGAGGTGCAGTATGTGGATAGGGACCTCCACTGATGGATGGGGGGGGAAAGCGGGGGTCACGGTCCAGCAGGAAGCTGGGCCACAGCTGGTTGGGCTGACTGTAGGGCAGGAGCAGGTAGGTGCAGCCCAGCAGAGCTACTGCGGTGGCAGGCTTCCTTCTGCTCTGCGGAGGCCGGGACACCAGCGACCCTGGCCTTCAGCTTCAGGTCAGGAGCCGTGCCCTGCCGCCCCAAGGCCTCCCGCTCTCCTAACATCAGTGGCACTGCCTCCCTGCTCCGCTGGGCTTTCCCCAGCATCTGCTCCCCATTCCCACCTCTGCACCCACAGCCAGCTCCGGGTAGCCACCTGGTTGGGCCCAGCCGGTGTGATCAGGCTACTGGAGCCTGCAGTGTCAGGGTGTGAGGCTCTTGGCCCTGTCCTCCAGACCCAGTTTGGCTTGGTCACCACCAGCTCCTGGCCTGTCCCAGATCTGCAGCCACACAACCGAGGTGGCAGATCAGTCACAAGCTCTGATGAGCAGGCCAGAGGTGCAGCCACTACTCACCACGGCAAGGCCTGTGACCACCTCGTTCCAGGCTGGGCCCACTAACCAGGAGCTCCAAGAATGGGCACAGCAGTCATCTCTGACCCTGACAGTAGGTGGTGCAGGAGAGGGGGCCCTGCTGTAGGGACAGCAAGAGTGGACAAGGGCCAGCTGCTTACCAAAGGGAACAGCCCCACTATCCTCCTTTCCAACACTGAGCCCAACGCCCTCTGTCATATCCTGAGGTGCCCTCATGACTGAGGACCAATCCGGGGAGGCTGCAGGCCCCTGAAAAGAGAGCACATTCTAGGGTGAGTCAGTGCCTTCCTTGCCCCCCACCCCCATCACGCTCTCTGGGAACGTCCAGCCGTAGGTGGGCCGGCCTCCAGCCCCTCTGGCCAGGCTTCAGGACACAACAGCCAAGCCATTGGTCACTGGGACCTCTTGAGAGCCAGAATAGGCCTGCGCAAGCCTCCCTACCCCAGGGCCATGGCGGCTTGGTGCCCTAAGGGCTCCTTGTCTTACACTCCAAAGTCTCTGGGATGTGCTCCAGACCAACAGGTAACTGAGCCACCCACCTGCCGTGACTCGTGCTACAGCTCCTTGCTGCCCTTTGGATTAACTGCAGGACAGCAGGAAAATGCATGGAACTCGGAAAAACAAAGTCGAGAGCCGGAACATCCTAGAGCCAGTGGTAGTTGGCCCCAGCACCAGCCAAAGACGAAGGCTGAAGCTGAGCTCAGACCGCAGCTTTGGTTTCCTCCCACTGTCTCCGTTGTCCCCAAGCCCACATCCCTGGGAAGACAGTTGGAATTCTTCCAGCCGGGCCTGGAGCCACACACAACTCCCACTTCTCACATTTTATCTGCCTGCATACTTTGGGACTGTGGCCAGAGGTCTAGCCGAGTCACATGCCATCACTGCTGGAAGACTCCTGGGCCTTCCCAGAGTTGGGATCTGCATATGCCCTGCTCATCCAGGAGGTGGACCACCCAGCAGCTCTGGCCCTGCTCTCGACCTCTGGGTCTATGCCTTCACCAGCATTTCCTGGTGACGGAACTTGCTTGCAGAACTGAGCCGACACTGCCACGAATTAGTGCACGGACCCCTGGCGGGACTCTGGTAGCTATGTTCTACTTGGGAGTCTTCTGTTTCCTAGGACAGAGGTCCAGGTGGCTTCTCTTGGGTTGTCTTTTGGTGGCTTGGCTGGTTTTGCAGAGGGTTTACCAGTCTTGCAGGGAGAGCAGGTACCACTTCTGTTCACCCTCTGGAAGGGTTTATGAGGCGGAGAACTGTCAGGTCTTGCAGGTCAGGCAGCACCTGCACGTGAACCTGCTGGGGCCTGGGCCATTCGTGGAAAGTCTGTCACTGGTTGATGCTCCCCTCCGGTGTCTGGTCTCCAGCAGCATCTCTATGAGCAGTGCTGGTGATTTCAGCTTTCCCAAAGCCAATCGTCCTCCAGACCTGTGGTGCATGGGCCGCCCGTCCGCTGCTGTGCCCAGCTGCACCACTCCCGATGAAGGTGTGGTCTGTGCTTGGCGCCGACCCACCTGCGCTTCGTGCCATGTGCTCACGCACTCAGAGCACGCGTTTGGGGCCTTATTTATCAATGAGCGCCTGCTTTCTCCAGCACCTCTGCCCTCCACTTACTGGCTGCTCTGTGCTGCTCCCCTGTGCCTGCCTAGAGCATCAAGACCACTTCAGCCCTGACCTGAGGCAGCTCGGCTGGGGCCTCCCTGCCCTGTGGGCCAGGCAGCAGCCGCACCCTCCCCAAAGCGGTCCTCAGCAGGTGGGGTCCAGGGACTCCAACCCTGTGCAGCCTCTGGATCAGCAAGACCTCCCAGGCCTCCAGTGGAAGGGATTCCTTGTCCACCAGCTGCAGGAGTGACGACCACCTACTTTTAGTGCTTAACCTGAAGGGACACTGTAAGGGGCTGGGGAGATGGCTCAGTAGAATAAGCACTTCCCTGGCAAGCGCAAAGGCCCGAGTTCAATCCCTGGTTCCACCAAAAAAATAAAAAGGACACTGTAATGCCTAAAGCCAGAGAGGGAGCTCGCACATCAGGGGTGCTGTGCTCTGCGGTGGGCCTGTGCCCGTCATGGCTGAGCACTCAGTGCCACCGGCTCACAGGGCAGAGCGCAGAGCCCGGCCCGGGCATCCATCTCCTGTGGGCCCAGCCCCTGCAGCACACAGCCACAAAACACTTTGAAAGTTGAACCCCTGACCAGGGGACGGGTACCCAAAAGTTGTGAATGGTGATCAAAGCTCACCAGCAAGAAACAAAAGCCGATTAGGAAGTGGGCAGGCGTGCCGGGCGTAGTGCTTCATGCCTGTGGTCCCAGTACTCACTCTGGGAGGCTGAGGCAGGAAGACTGCAAGCCCGTGCCTATCCTGCTGGGCAAAGGAGCCTCTGCAAAGCTCTGTCTCTGAATAATAAACATAAAGGGCTGGTGCCCCAGTTCAATGCAGAACCCTTGGGTTTACTCCCCGGTGTCACAAAACAACACAAAATGCAAAGTGCTAAAGACTGCTGTGGGCTGAGAGTCCAGGAGATGGGGGGGGGGGGCACTGGAGCCCCCTCCTCCCTCACCGCCCTAGAGCTGAGCACAGCCTTGTGAGCAGAAACCATGCCCACCCCAGACTCCACATCCACACAACTGCTCTGCCTGAGACCATGAGGAGCACATGGCTGCTGCTTCCAGACCCTGCCTAGGCCACTGTCACAGCAGCCACCACGAGGCCAGCTGCTGTGCGTGGGGATAGTAAGCACCTGTGCTCACACAGAGCCTCCCAGACACCTCCAGCAGTCACACCCTCAGAGGGAAGCTGGATGGGACACTGGGACCCCAAGCTGAGCCAGGCCCTAGACACATGCCCAGGACTCTCAAGGTATCACCCACAAGGAAAGGAACTGTCCCAGAGACTGTTCCCTGTGGGACCCCACTCACCTATCACATGACAGCCCCCAGGGCAGACTCACAGGGACGAGCACCACTTGGCATTGATTGTTTGACAAAGAGGCCAAGAACTACATGCCAGAAAAAGTGGCATCACTACAGCCCTGCACGTCCAGAACGCTAGCTTCATGGTGGCATCTTCTACACAGGTATCCTTGTCCTCCTTGCCCTGGGCTGCTGTGAGCACAGAGGGCTCTCCCAGCAGCCCCTGGTCAGGGACCTGATGCCTCGGCTCGGGGTCTCTGGCCACAGCACAGGGGCCCAGACAGCCAATGCCCGCATGTTGTGACCCAAGGTGCTGTCTGTAGGTCACTATGGGTCCCCATCAGCTACCGGAGATTCACCTTCACTTGGGCAGCTCGTGGCTGCTGATGCCTGGGCTCCAAGCCCAGACCTCCTCTTAGGAAAGGGGATCAGAAAGAGACACTGGCCACAGCGGTGTTCTGCTCGGCTCAGCTCCACACTCCATGTCGCCATGTCCCAGGGGCCACAAAGCTGTCCTTGTCCTCATGCGAGGATCTGAGGGCTGTGGCCATACTTTACAGGCATGAGTCAGCAAGCTTGTCCTAGATTATCTGGCCAAGCCCAGAGTCATCACAGACAATATTTACAAGTGACAGGAGAGCTGGGCTTAGTGGCACATGCCTGTAACCCTAGCACTCAGGAGGCTGAGGCAGGAAGATTGTTGTGTGTTTGAGACCAGCCTGGGCAAAGTAAGCTCAAGGCCATCCTGAACTGCATATTGAGTCCCTGTCTCAAAAAGAGAAAAGAAAAATAACAGGGGACACAGGCAACCCAGTTCTGAGGAGAGGGGACAGCAGACACAGCGTCAGAGTGAGGGGTGAGGAAGTAGCAGGGCCCAGGTAAGGGAGCCTGCTCTGAGAGGGGCTGTGGGTGTCACGGGCAGCAGCCGTCTCCATGGGAGGAGAACGCGTGTCCAGCCACCCCAGGCCACCGGGCTGTGCTCCCAGCATGAGCATGGCGGATGCTATCCCCGCTTCCTCACTGGCCACCACCTCGGTGGCTCCAGCGTCCCCCCCCCACTGGCCTGTGCCCTGGAGCAGCTTTAGCCCGAGTGCCACCTGCCCTCTCCTGCCGTCCAGGGAACATGGCAGCTGTGGCCTGCGCTGAGGGGACACGTGTGTCTAGCATGACAGGTGACACAGCCACAGCCCTGCCCCCAACATCTCTGGCCATGGCTGCTGGAGCACTGGGGTGAAGGCGGCTCAGACTCACAGCCCCTGCAGAGGTGATGCTCTCGCTGCGGCAGTTCCACCAGGCCTCCAGGAAGCATGCTGTGCCTGTGAAGGGGCTCTCTGCTCAGGCCTTGGGTCAGGAGGACATAGTAGGGCCTGGTGTGGGTCCCAGTCACTCCAAGGGTGGAGGTGGCTGCATAGCAGGGGCTGCTGGGTGTCTCTCCCAGCCAGGGCAGCAACTGCACACCTCCATAGGGGAATCCTTCAGGCCCCAGACCCCCACCCTGTGTCCCCACCCGGCTCACCCAGAGCTCCTCCAGCAGGGCTACAGCCTCATCTCCACTTCGTGGCCTCCGGCTGCACACCCAGGCGCGAACACCGGCCGGGAGGGCGCTCAGGAAGCGTTCCAGCACCAGCAGCTCCAGCATCTGCTCTTTGGTGCGCACCTCTGGCCGCAGCCAGGCGCGGCACAAGGCCCGCAGCAGCCCCAGAGCCTCGCGGGGCCCAGGTGCGGCACCCAGCTGGAAGTGACGGAAACGGTGCCAGGGTGAGTCTGGGTTTGGCACATCCAGAGCCGGTGGGTCCTGTGTCTCTGTGGCCAGGCCCAGGCCCTCAGGGGCTGGCTCTTCCTGCTTCACAGGCAGGGGTGCAGAGGGCTCCATGGGTCCTGTGAAGGGCAATGCAGAGGTGAGGATGCAGGGAGGGGTGTCCCAGGGCATCCCACGCCTTGGTTTCCCATCAGGAGGCACCCACCTGCCTGGGGCCACCACAGGTCCTTGGGAAACACTGTCCCATCAGTCTCCCTTTCTCCCAGGGGTCCAGGGCTCGCACCCAATGCAGTAACCCTGGGCTGGGGTTTCTGTGTGTGAGTTTTGAAGACACACACTTGGCCCATGGCACAGCCCAGGCACGCTACCACCCTAGCAGGACCCAGCCAGCAGCCAGAGCAGCCCCTGTCCTCCCTGTTCCTCCCAGGAAGGCAGCAGTGGATAGGGCCCAGGCTGCGAACTGGGGTAACACTACCCCAGGGCAGCAGGAGGTCTGGAATGGGGTAGCCCAAAGGCAGAGCTTTGGGCTCCAGATGGACCTGGCCACACACAACAGTGCTGGGAGGGGTCCAGGACGGCCTGAGAACATCCAGGTCCAAAGGTCCTCCCAGGGTACAGTGGAAGCACTGTTCACATGGTTAAAACCATAATAACCTCCAGCTTCCAGGCATGGGGAAGTAATAGCCCCTCAGGCCAGGTCGGCCAGCAAGGTCCAGAAGCACGCACCACAAGCAGTACTACAGCCGTGATCACAAGGGAATCAACACCGTGGCTGTGAGCTGTCCTGCGGGTGCCTTCCCATCTATCCCCTCCCTCTCCAGCCCTCTGCTCCCTCCTGTCTCCATAACACTCCGGACGCTGCACCTGCTGTGCCTGCAGCCTCTCTGCCCAGGTGGCTTGTCCCCTCACCCAGGCCTCAGTGGGGAGCCCTTGGGTCACCTGCCACTGTGGCACCATGCACCCTTCCCAGGTGCTCTCTTTGTTGTCACCCTCACAGTTTTCCTCAGCCATACTTGTGAGCCAGCTTTTCCCAATTGCTGATGCTCCAGCAGGGTCAGAGCACAGGCAGTCCAAGCCAAGAGGGCGCTCAGAGTCCCACAGGACCCACAGGAGCCTGCCACGGGTGCCCTGGGAAGGAACTCACCCTGCTGCAGCCCAGCCTCCCCCACAGAAGACTGACCTGGAGCAGACCAGGAGGGCTTCCCAGAAGAGCTGGCCAGCGCTGTCCCCAGGATGCACAGACCCTGCGCAGCTGGAGAGAGAGGGTCCTGAGCAAAAGGAGCCAGGCCAGCCACACCGACTGGGTTTATAGTCAGGGACCAGTGATCCCCAGCCTGGGTTGTGCTGCATGGAGCAGGGAGGAGAGGTCACAGTGAAGGCCCTGCACGCGTGCACCAAGGCTGCTATGACAGCCACATGCCTCAGGAGCCCCACATGCCCCTGCCACAACCTGATGGACAGAGGCGCCCTGCCCTCGGAGTACCCTAGCTCCCGCAGCCTGGAGAGGCTGTACAAGACCCCGGGCTAAGGCGTGGTCACAGTTGCCCTCTAGGACATGGCTTCCACTTTTAACTCAGCCACCCACAAGCTGTAGGATTTTGGACATATAACATGACCTCTCTCAGGAGCCATTAAGTAGAAGCCTCAATTAGAAGGGGATCCTCCCAAAAAGCAAACATCTGAATAAAAACATTTAGCTGGCCGTGGTGGTGCACCCCTATAATCTCAACACCCAGGAGGCTGAGGCAGAAGGGTCAATGTGAGTGAAAGATCAGCCTGGCCTACAAAGTGAACTCAAGGCCAGACTGAACTGCACAGCAGAACACTGTCTCAAAAAGACAGAATTTAAAAAATCAAAGAAGAAAAAGTGGGCCTGAGGATGCTCTGGATGAAGCCTTGTCCCTGACGCTCAAATCCCTAGGCCTTGGCACTAAGGCCTGGGAGTGGGCGGCTCTGCCCTGGAAGCGTTCAGCAGCAACCCCAGCTCACTTGCCAGGCCTGGCAACCACGCAGCCGCCTGTCCGCCCGAGGGAGGCACTGGGCCGCTGGACAAACATTGACTCAGAGCGCAAGAGCTCTTCAGCAATTCCACCTCCACCACCCCCCCAGCTGGGTGTCCTCGGGCAGGGAACAAGCGCACCTGTCACACACAGTACTTCCTTTTCGTTGGCTATGAAATGAGGACAAGTTGTACTAGCCTGGGAGTAAGGGAAACAGAACTGTCTAGAGCAGTGCCTGAGCTCGGGAAGCACCCAAGTGCGACCGGCACTAGCACCTCGTCCCGGGAGCCCCGTGTGCGACAAGGATCCGCATAAAGGGGTCAGAGGACAGTGACCAGCTGTAACTCGGATGGCCACGGCGGGCACTCTGCGCCTTCGCTCATGCGAGCGAATTCAGTCTTGCAAATGCACCGCTACTCTCGATCGTGAAAGAAACGCGGCGGTGATCCTAAGCTTCGGGGACGCCACTCAGCCTGCAGCACCGTTGGTGACAGCCACTTTGCAACCTTTCCGCCGGTGGCCCAGACTCCTCTGCGGGGCAGGTCCGGGGTACCCCCGCAAGCACCCCAGGTCTCTAACTCTGTGAGTCCCACCTCGGGACGCCGACCCACTAGGGGGACCACGAGGCCCCCTCTCTTAACTCTCCGGCTCCCCACCTCGAAGGCCCGGACCCCGCTGCAGCCGGCCTCCCAAGCGTCTGCCCCCATCGAGTCCGCTCCCTATCCGGGCCCTCCCCACCCCACACCTCCGCCCGCCCCCGCTCCTCTCCGCGAGGATCCTCTGTCCCGACGCCCCCACCCCCAAGTTGACCCCCCGCGTCCCTCCCTCTTTTCCCGCTACCTCACCTCACTCTCCGGGTGAGGCCCCCAGCCCCCTCAGCGCCCTCACCTCCCCGCACATGCGCACAAAGCTCGCCGGGACTCCATGCCCCGGCAGGCTTTGCGCCAAACTCACTAGTTTTTCCCTGCCTCCCCCATACACGCACTCCGGGCGCCCGTTCTGCTCAGCAATTCTTCTCTGCGAGCTCATTGAGAACTACATTTCCCAGAAAGCATAGAGGCAAAGACGGCTTCCCATTGGCTCTTTCTGTGCGTCCACCTAGCGCCCCCCCCCAGCGCCAGAACTACATTACCCAAGATGTAACGCAGTTACATCTAAAAGCCTGACCTGCGGTCTATTTACCCCGCCGACTCAAACTGAGATTTCCAGGGCTAGGACTTCATTTCCCAGAATGCATGTGAGATTTTTTTTTTTTTTTCCCCTATTGGCCGACGCGCGGGTCTTGGACATGCGCAAACGTGCTGCTAAAGATGGGCAAGGGTAATTATGGAGGCTTGTTGCAGACACCGGGAGGTTGGGCAGTGTCAGGGACTAGGGACTCCGGCACCCTACAGCGGCGAGCTAGGAGGAGGAACTCCTGCTGGAGTTCCCCCCTGGGCATGAGAACGGGCCGCGTCGCAGTTTCGCCCTCGCTCCTGGCCCGGCCGAAGTGGCCCGGGAGCAGGGCCCCTCCTTCGCGCGGCCTGTGTGACTCGGCGCTGGCCGCCTCTGCCCGGCCTCCGAGGCCTCAGCTTCCCGATCTCAGAAATGGGATGATGATGAGATCCCGGTCAGCGCTGTGTGCGCCCCCCCCCCCCGGGCCTGGCGCTGGCGGGGCGAGCAGTGAGGTGCGGGCCCCGTGTGCAGAAAGGTGGCCTTGACCGGCCCCGAACAGGCTTTCAGTAGACGGAGCTGGTGGTGCTCTTTCCAGATTCTCAGGTGAACAATAAGTTGTCTCCAGGTCTTGGCGAATACTAATTTACAAGTTGGTTACCAGCCTCCTCACTGACTCACTGAGGCCCAACCTATGTGCTGTCTTATCTGCGCTGCTTCCCAAACGCTTAGTGTCCCAGGTGCACGAGCCTCTCTTTCCTGGAAACACATATTTTTAAGTATATATAGTGTGTGTGTAATGTATTTTTTTATTGCAATACTGGGAATTGAACCTGATCCCAGAGCCTTTGCACAGACATACTGAGATGGATTCTCAAAAGGTCAGTAGGTTTCCCAGCCTGGGCTCAAATTTGGCTCCACATGTCTCAGCTTACCTAGTGCTATCCCTGCTACCATTTTGGTAGGGAGGGGGACATGGGACAGGGCTTCATTGAGTGATTTACACTAGCCCAGGCTGGCTTCAGACTTGCAACAATCTTCCTTCCTCAGCCTCCTGAACTCTGGGATTGCAGGCGTGTGCCACCATGCCCAGCAATTCTATGGCATTTAAACTGGCATTACTAGCTATATTAATATACTGAGCTGTGACGGGCTCAAGTCAACAACTTCTGTAGATAACCACTACTATTGTGGACTGCTGGACTGTTGCATTGTTTTGCCGAATTCATGCACCTATAGTATTTAGATACCAATGGAATACCCATCTCTGATAGGACTAAACAAAAAAAGGGGCTGCAAAGGAAGGACCGTTTTGTGTTTGTATATATAGAATAATTAGGGTAGATATACAGCTGCTTTTGCTTGACTCAATGATAAGGATTTGTACTAATAGTGTTTGGACAGGATATCCTGTCTGCATCTTGTACTATGGATAACCACTAAGAAGATAACAATGTACAATGTATTAATTATTGAAACTGTTTTGGGGCCGGGGAGATGGCTCAGTGGAATAAGTGCTTTCCTGGCAAGCGCAAGGGCCTGAATTCAATCCCTGGTACAGCCAAAACAAAAGAAAAAGAAAAAAAAGAACCTGTCTTATTAATCAGCTTTGAAGCTAAAAATAAAAAATAAACTGGCATTACTGTGCAACTGACAGGGTCTCTACATAAATCAGACTCTAGTAACCTGCCTGTATTCTGCCTCCCAAGAGCTGGGATTACAGGCGTGTGCCACCACACCCAGTCTCAATAGCCGTCTCAATGCACCCCTCAGCCAGGGCCCAGGGATTGAACCCCAGGCCACTGAGTCTGCCTAAACCAGTGCTTTAATCTGCTATTTGGCCAGCTCCCTCCAGAGCTTTTTGTCTTTTAAGGTTGTTTTATTATTATTATTGTTTGTTTTGTTTTGTTTTTGTGCAGGGTCTCACTATTTCTGCCTCTCTAGTGCTGGGATTACAGGCATGCACCACCACATCGGGACTCCATCCTGGCTCAGAGCAGTTGGGGGCAGGGCCAGCACAGCCATGTGGTTCAAGGGATTCAACCCTAGCCCCTATGCTTACCTAAGCAAGTGCTTAGTCCAGTGAGCTATATTGCCAGCCCCCAGAGTTTTTATTGTGCAAAAGTGAAATTCTGTACTTATCAAACAGTAAAGTTAGTGGGGAGAGCTGTACACCTGTGATCCCAGCACTTGGGAGGCTGAGGCAGGAGGATTGTTGCAAGTTTGACCAGCCTAGGCTACAAAGTAAGCTCAAGACCAGCCTGAGCTGCATAGTGAGATCCTACCTCAGAAGATTTTTTTATTTTTTCAGTACTGGGGGTTGAGTTCAGGACTTTGCACTTGCCAGGCAGGTGCTGAGCTATCTCCCCAGCAAGGCCCTGTCCCCAAAAGACCAAATATAGACCATAAACTGTTCACCCTACTCTTCATCTCTGACAACCAGCCAGCTTTGTATATTTATTTTAATTTTGCCATACTGAGAATCAAATCCAAGGCTTCTGTCTCAGTAACTTTTGGCTTGTTGCTAGTACAAAATACCCGACACCCAAAGTGAAGGCAAGGTTTACTTAGCTCACAGTTTGTGGAGGTTTCAGTTTGTACTCAGTCAGCAGAGTGACACACGGTAGAGGGCAGCAGCCCAGGGCAGCCGAAACCAGAAAAGCAAAGAGGAGGGAGGCGGCTGCAGCTTCTAGCCAGACTTTCTCAGAACCCTCCTCATGTTAAACAAGCTCCCTGGGCTTGGGTGTAGAGCTCACAGTGTCCATGCCCTCCTCTGGCACGGGAGGAGGGTGTTTACAAACTGAGTGTCCTGGCTCTGCTCAGTCACTTAATGGAGCTAATAAACTTCTCACGTTGACACAGCATATCAACCAGTACAGCTTGAACTATAGCAGGCCAAGTACTCTGCCCTAGGACTATGTCCACAACCCCACCATCCTACTTCCTGTTGTTAGGAATTTAATCCAGGTACTTTTTTTTTTTTGTCTTTTTGAGACAGGGTCTCACTATGCAGTTCAGGCTGTCCTTAAGGTCACTTTGTAGCTCAGGCTGGTCTCAAACTCACAACAATCTTCCTGCCTCAGCTTCCCAAGTGCTGAGATTACAGACATGTGACACCACGCCCGGCCCATTCCAGGTACATTTTATACATTTATGAGTGGCCTATTTCCTCTAAATAATGTCTTCAGGGTTCTTTCCTGTTGTAGCATATGTCATATGTTTTCTTCCATCGAAAGACTGAATAAACTGTAAACCAGGCATGGTGGCACACCCCTGTAATCCCAGCACTCAGGAGGCTGAGGCAGGAGAATTGCTTTGAGATCAGTTGGGCTACAAAGTGAGCTCTAGGCCAGCCTAAACTGCATAGTGAGATCTTGTCTCAGATAATAAATACTAAATAATATTATATGACTACCCAACATTTTGTTTATTCACTGTATAACTTTCTTCAGATTTCACGGGGGATTGGCTCTCTTGTTTTCCCTTGACCCCAGTTGCCCAGCCCTGCACAGGCAGACCCTTTCAGGCCCAGGGTTCCTCTTCTTTCATGGAGCCTGAGCCCAGATGAGGAGGAAGCTTTGCTCAGAGCTTCAGCCAGGACCCAGGGCTGCAGGCTGAGTGGGAGGAACGCTCCAGCCGCTCCAGCCGCCACTTCCTGCTTGGCCGATGCCTGTGGGCTGGGGACAGGGTTCGTGCAGGCCAGCACCATTGTGCAGGCTCTTCATGTGCCTCAACACTGTGGCTGCCCTCGCGCTCCCGCTCACGGCTGTCAGAGCCCAGCCCCTCCCAGCTACGTGGCATCCGTCCTGTTGGGCACCCACCTGCCAGCCCTTCCTCAGCCCCGCAGGGCCCAAGAGTCTAGAGCTGGCTGGGCCGAAGACGACCCAGGGAACTGTGTGCCTCAGAGTCCTGCCTGTGTGGGTGGAGCAGCCCCAACTTCGCTGCAGAGCACCTGAGGACACTGCCTGTGGGGACCAAAGAGTCATGGACAACATGGCTCAGACCTAAGCACCCCAGAGGGCTTTGGGAGGGTGACAGGCTCCAGGGCAGCGCCAGCACCAGCTTCATCTGCGGTCACAATGAACTGTGGTTGGGGAGGCCTGGTGGGCGATTGGGTCCCCTCTCTGCCTCCTGCCCTCTGCGCTGCCTGCTGGCAGGGAGTCGAGCAGTTTTCCTCTGCCCAGAGCCAGATGATAGGCTGAGCCAGCCTCTGAGGCCATGAGCCACAACCAGCCTCTTGCCCAAGTTGTGGGTGGCAAAGTTTCCCCAGCAGTGGGCAAGCTGTTTTTGCTTTATTTACAGTTTAATAATAAAAGCAAGCCCAACCCAGATGCAAAACCCCACCTACAAGTAGCAGAATGAGCTAGGAGCCCAACTTCACACAGATGCAGAGGCTATGGGGTGGGCGAAGCAAACACCTCCCATCCCACTCGGCATGCTAGCACACACTGGTAATCCCAGAACTCTGGGTTGAGGCAGGCAGATCACCAGGAGCTCAAGGCCAGCCCGGAAAGTATATAGAGAAATCCCACCTCAAAAAACAACCAGAAAGACTGTCCTGACTCTTCGTTTTATTTATTTATTTATTTTTTTTTTTTTTGCAGTACTGGGGATTGAACTCAGGATTAATCTACTGAGCTATCTCCCCAGCCCTATGTCCCAACTCTTAACAAGGGAAGCCAGAAGATAGGCCATCACTGCCCAGGTGCCTGCAGGTGATGTCGTCACTCTAACAGTCATCTGGGCCTCTCAGGAGGGGAGGCAGGGCAGGGGGACCCTGGCTCTGTGGTGGTGCAGTGGTTAAATTAACACACTACAACTGGAGCCCCACAGCCTTTTGACCCTCGACAGGGACACCCAGTTCCTTCAAGCCATGTAGAGTTAGGCTGTCTTTGAGGCCAGAGGTGACAGCAGCAGCAAGCCACAGGCATCCTGGGCCAGCTGCGTGGGATGCACCTGTGTGTCTTTAGTGTCACGCACAGCCATAGCCACCCTGAAATCCTGAGGCCTTTTCACCATGGGGCTCTGCCCTGGGCCCTGTGTGAGTGCATGTTGCCCTGGCCATGGGAGCAGGCAGGCCCGGTGCCAAAGTGCACCCTAAACACCATAGATGGGCTGAGAGGAATGACTCGGGGAAGCCTGGGCGGGCTTGTCTCCTGCTCCGCCTGCACCGAGCCTCAGAGACCGGCTCCTACCCCTGCTGCCGCCCTGCCTGGCTCAGCCGCCTGCTGCCTGCTGAGGAGCGAGGGTGCAAGAGGCAAAGCGCTGCTGTGCTTCCAGGCCCGGGGCTGAGGGTTCCTTTGGCAGCAGCTTCTGCTCCTGCCCTCCTGCAGCACCACTGTAATTATTACTCAAAACAATAATTAAGGCCTTCTGCGCATAGTACCATGCTTTGAAGACCACAGACCCTCCAGGCACAGACGGCTCAGGTCATCTCCGGGTCTGCAGCCCTGGGCGCAGGAGGCTGTGTGGTATTTATTGGACAAACAGATGATGGATGGGCAAGGGAAAGTGGGCACCCTGGGGGGGCGGCCCCCAGGCACCCAATTTGGGCATCATCCCCCTTCGGATCCTCAGCACCAGGAAGTATCTGAGATGTCTGTAAATGAGTGGGTCAGGGCTCGGGAGCACACCTCACAGAGCTCCTCGTCTGTCCAGGAGACCCAGAGCTCCCCCAACGATCGCAGACAAGGCCTCGAGGCAAGGGGCGGGCCCCAGAGGCCCTGGACCAGAAGAGTCCTGACACTCATCTGGCCGGCTGGAGGTAGCAGGCCTTTCCCAGCCATCCCCTCCTGAATCTGAGGCAGCAAGCCAGCCTTAGTATGGTGGTGCATGCCTGTCATCCCAGCACTTGGGAGGCTGAGGAAGGAGAATTCCAGGCCAGCCTCAACAATATAGCTGAGACCCTGTCTTAAAAACAGCAGCAACAGTATAAAAAGGCGGGAGAGCAATCCCTCTGCACCCCACCCCCTGCTAGACTAGAGCTTCCCGAGGCCTGGGGCTGAGCTGGGCTTTGTCCTCCACCTCCTTTGGCAGAACTGTAGGGGGCCCTCAGCCAGGACACCAGCTGGGGCCCAGCAAGGGCCAGGTGTGTGCAGCAAGCAGCGTGCTGCTGGGTGCTGTGGGCAGCCGCTGAGGCTCCCAGCAGGTAGACGGCCTCAGGTGTTCAGGAGGTGTCCCCAGGCTGGGCGGTTGGGAGGAGGTTGCATCTGCGTGGACCTGTCTCTGGAGAGCTTCTCCCTCTTCAGCAGGCTGCCTGGGCTGGTTAGCCTCAGGCCTGTCACACCCTCCTTTCCTGAGGCAAGCTGGGTCTCTGCCGCACTGCTTCTGGCATCTAGTTGAGTTGCAGGAGGCTGCTGTGGCCTGGGTTGTGTCCTGCCCGAGGGAAGGCAGCTGGGTCACTGCAGCATGCCCTGGCTGAGTAGGGAGGCAGCGCCCACCTGCGTGGACCACGTGCCTGGCCGGACCCTGTGTTACCTGGCTTTGCTCAGGTGCCACCCAGCACCAGGGTCACCGTGAAGCCATCCGCCAGGAGAGGACTCCAGCAGAGCCAGGCACACGAAATGTCCCTCTCTGCCACTGTGCTGCCCACGTCAAATAGTAGAAGCCCAGGGGACACCAGTGTGGAGGATTAGCCTAAGAACTGGGGCACACATCCCTCACTGCCCTTATTGCCTACATTTTCTTTTTTGTTGTTGTTCAAACAAGGTCTGGCTGTGCAGCTCAGCTGCACTTGAACTCCCTTTGTTGCCCAGGCTGGTCTCCCACTCACCACCATCCTCCTGCCTCGGCTTCCCAAGTGCCAGGATCACAAGTGTGTCCTGCCAAGCCCGGCTTCCCTCCTGTTTTTACTTTAAGCCTCTCTGAACCACGTTTCTGGCTCTGGAGTTCCAGCCCTGAGCGCCTTCCCCACACACATCTGAATTCCCCAATTCCCCAAGGTTTGGATTGGGTAGAAATTCAGACACCTGGGTCTCAAGACGGGGGTCTATCAGAGTCGCAGGGAGCCTGGGGTGAAGCTCAGGCTGGGCAGGAAGCCCCCACTCCACCGGCTGCCTGGACTCTGCCGTGGCCAGCGTCCTGTGAGGTGGACATGGCAACAGGCAATGCTTCAGGAACAAGACGGCACAAGCTCCCCCCACACAAAACAGGAGAACCAATAACCTTCTCTGCCTGTGGCAGACTGGGTGCATTTGGCTCCTCCTGCTCCAGCTCATCAGCCTGAGCCAGTGGCAGCTTCAGGGACAATGTGATCCACTTCCTCAAAGATGTCATTCTTTCCTTTCTTCCCTGCTTCCTGTGGTTGTGTCCTCAGGCTTTTAACCCTTCTGGTGGCAAAATGAATGCCACCATCCCAGCCATCACATCCTATATCCTGCTATGTAGGAGAGATGGGCAAATTTATTTATTTATTTTTATTTTTTATTTTTGGTGGAACCAGGGATTGTACTCAGGCCCTTGCACTTGCCAGGGAAGCACTTATTCCACTGAGCCATCTCCTTGGCCCTGTTGGCAAGTTTACTTCCTTGAGCCCCACTGGAAAGTGCTTTTCTTTCAGGTTGACATGGACTGAGGGGCAGGGCAAAGATGGAGACCCTGGGACAGCACTGCACCAGGGATAAACTCTTCCCTTCCTTCCTGAAGCTCCCAGCCAAAGGAAGCTTGGGAATCCAGGGACACAGGGGTGGGGGTGACCTGGCATCACTGCGTCCTCTGCTAGGGCTGCCACTCACGGAATGCAGGTTGTCCACTTCCGTCATACTTCAAGTAAACCAGTGATTCTCTTTAGATTAATTTGGGACTTTTAAAAATGTATTTGGTATAGGGTCTCACTATGCAGCTCAGACTCGTCGTGATCCTGTTTTCAGCCTCCCCAGCACTGGGATTACGAGTGTGTGCCACCACGCGCAGCATGTGGTGCCGGGGATCAAGCCCCAGTCCCTGTGCTTAGTCCACAGCTATCTCACTGGCTCTGGGACATTTTTATATCGGGAAACCGGTTTGCCTGATACTCAAATTTCACTGGGTGTCCTCAGGCCTCCTGAGGGCCAGGTACTCTCTGGGCTGAATTAAAATGTGCTTCTAACTCAGCAGAGCTCGAGGGGCCAGGCCTACTGTGTGTCCAAGGCCCTCACTGAGAAAGGGTTGTGCTTCCTCATGGAGCAGAGGGAAAAGTTGGGGTCTAGCCTGGTGGTGCACCTCTGTAATCCCAGCACCCAGGAGGCTGAGGCAGGAGGACTGCCAAGAGCTGGAGGCCATTCTGGGCTACACAGCGAGATCCCATTTCAAAAATCAAAAGGAAAAAGGTTGTGAATGTAAACTTGTGGATCATGATGAAGACTCTAGAAAGAGCTGCTAACTCAGGTAAGCGGAAAGGCCAGCTGCGTGCTCCCCTGTGTGTGACGCACTTTGGCAGCTGCAGATCTCCTCCTGTGTGCTAACTTTGACTACGCCTGCCACTCAGTGTGTGACAACACCCTCAGCAGGCACATGAACGGGCTGTGAGGACTCCCTGTTCAGGAGCTTCACCCAGCATCCAGAGGTGGCTGGGCGCCATGCCCCCCCCCCCCCCCGCTGTAATCCTAGCACTCAGGAGGCCAACGCAGGAAACTCTCGGTGAGTTCAAGGCTAGCCTAGGTTACACATTGAGACTGTCTCAAAAAACAAAACAAAAAAGAAAAGAAAAAAGCGTGAGAGAGAGCCTTGGTGTCCACAAGTAAGTTCTCATGCTCTTCCCCTGCACTGGTGAGCCCAAAGAAACCCTACATTCTCTCTCAGTGGCTCTGACCATGCCAAGGGGCTGGGGTGGGATCACCATGCATGCTTCTTGTCTCAAAGAGGTCGGTCCGCTTGCTATCCTCAGGATTCACAGGCTTTGGTGCTGGTGTCAGAACCTCTCTCTTTTGAAGATGGAGCCCAAATCCAACCCATGTGCAAGTTTCTCCCTCTGCCTGCACACTGTGGCGGCTTCCTTCTTCCCAAGGCCGTGTGTAAGGCTGCTGTGATCACAGATGTGCAGTGAGGGGCTGATCTCAGTCTGGAGCAACCTGGGATGCGTGCGGGGTGGTGGGATGTACTTCCACAGATGCTGTCCTGGGACGCAGCATTCTTCCGCCTCCTCCCTCCTTCCGGCCAGCCAGCAGGGGCATTGCATGGGCATACCTGTTTCCTAGGAGCCTGGGGCCGGTGGTGGACTGAGTCATGTCCCCCCATCCCATTGGTGTCAGCCCTTCCCCAGGCCCCACTCAGATGCCCTGAGGTGTTGTCTTGGGTAAGAAGCATTGTCCCACCCAGTGGACAGGAGGATCCGGTCTCCCTGGTGGCAGAGCTAGCCTGGTTGCAGCCCCCACCCCAAGTCTAGCAGCACTAGCTCCTCATAGACTTGGAAGTAGCAAGGCTTTAAATGAGTAAAAAGATCTCTAATAAATCTCACAGGCATAGATCTGCTTTCACAAAAGCAGCACGTGTCCCTCTCCTCCCACTATCCACAGCAGGTAGCATCCAGCCAGCCACCCAAGCTGGGGGCCGCAGGGTTCTGCCTGCAGAAAAATGGCATTCAGGAGGAAGCTAGGCCCCACCCATGGCCAGGCAGCTGATCCCTGGCTGATCCTATTCAGAGGCACACCTGGCATTCAGCAGACACGTTTCCTGGTGTGGAGTCCATTCCCAGAATCACAGTTTTCACTGCTATCCTAGCAGCACACTGTGGTGGCTTCCTCCCTTGCAATCCTCTGGAGCTGGGACACAGAAGTCTCTCACTACTGGTGTGCAGTGTTTCTGTTTTGTTGTGCTGGGATAGAACCCAGAGCCTTATGCATGGGAGACAAGAACACTACCACTGAGCCACATCCCCAGCCCTGGCACACATTTTAATACAGCATGTGTTTGGTCATCTCCAGATTTTAAATCTCTTTCCCTGCAACAATGTTAAGTCACAAAGCACACGCTAGGATTTGCCCTGCCCGCACTTGAAGGTGTGTGCATCATCCAGAGCAGGAGAAATGGGGCTGTTAGTATGTAGCGGTGGAGTTCTCTACAGCCAGGCACTGAACTAAGCGACTTTTCCGCGCATTACTTCGCCCACGGTCGCCTCACCCCATCTCACGGGTGAGACAGAGGCTGGGAAGGTCGTAGCGCCTGTGTTTCCAACTCCCTAGCTTGGTGGCTGTTTCAGGGATGACTATAAATAATAAACGATGAACGATCTGCAGTTTAAGTTAGATATGGGGACAGAGGGCCAAGTCCTGCCTGCAAGGCCCGTGGCGGGCCGTCCAGTGCACCGCGAAGGGCCTCGAAGGCTCGCGGGGCGCCCAGACTCCGCCATGCCTGGAGTCACTTCTGGCTGACCGCTCGTCCTTTGCAAACCGGGTATAGCACCACTCTGCGGCCCCAGTCGTTGTCAGGACCTAGTGGAGGTACAGCATAGGTCATCCCTTTACGAAAGAGAAAACTGAGGCTGGAGAAGGCCTGGCGTCGCGCAAGACGAGGTCCGAAAGACGCGCTGGGGCCGGCGCTGAAGGGGTTATGACGATAGAGACGCTAGGATGACCCAGGTAGCGCGAGCGTCCCCGAGGCAGCACGCACCGCGCAGGCGCAAGCTTGGGGGGGGGGCACACACACCCGGAAGTCTGCGCCTAACGGGCCGCGCCACTTGCTGTCCTGGGAGGGGCGGGGCCGCAGCCCCTCGGTGTGAGGCGCCATAGAGCGAGCACGGAGGACTCGGGTCCTAGACGCGTCCGGAAGTGGCTCCCTCAGGCGCCGCTCACCACCATAGAGTTTGGGGGCGGAGGCCAGGGGTCGGGAGGGGGGGCGGCCTGCCTAGAACGGCGAGGACGGGGTGGCGGCCCCGGAGGGGGGAGGGGAGGGGAGGGGGTAGTGGGGGAAGCGGCGCGGGCGGAAGTGGCCGGGAAGGTCACTTCCGGCCTGGGCGTCCGTCCCCCTGACCCCAGGGTCTGAGTCGCCGCTGCCACCATCCGCGAGGCAGGCGCGAGGAGGAGTGCGGCGCGGCGGCCCCGGACTGAGGAGGTGAGGGCGGGCGCAGGGCCGTGTGCCGTGGCTCGGGGTAGACGGAGGTCCAGGAGCTGGGCTTCGGACGGGGGTGGGTGGGGAGGCGGGAGGGCGAGCGCTGCTGAGAGGGCGAGTGCGCGTGCGCGCCGTGGGGGGGTGTGAGCGGGCGCGCGGCGGGCGTCGCGGTCCCGGGCTCTGCGCGTGCGCGAGCGCGGCTGGCCGGCCCGGGCCTGGTCAGTGCGGGTCTTCGCTGCCCGCTGCCCGCGGCGGGAAGTGCTGGCGACTCCGGGGGAGTTGTGGTGTCGTGCGGGAAAGGCCGCGGAAACGGCCATCGGGCGCAGCCAAGGACCCACGCTTCTGGGTCCCTTCCTTCCTCTTTTCGGGTCACCCGTCCCGTTGCTGCCCCAGGCGGGGGCGCTGGCCTTTGATCCGCGGGTAATGACGCGGGTTCCGCTGGCGGGGCCCATTCAGAGCCCAGGTCGGCGGGCGGCCAAGGTCAGCGCCGCGTGGCCGGCGCTGAGGCCTCTCCTCAGCTGGACGCCGACCCCGCCCCCACCCCAGCCCGGAGCGAGCTGGCTGCAGAGGCAGGAAGAACCCTCAGAGGTGAAGGCCAGGGTCAGGCTGCAGACGCTGAAGCACAAGCGAGTGGAGGCGAGGCCCATTTCAGGGCCAGGGTCATACTGAGCACCAGGTCCCGAGATGAAGTGGGGTGGGGTGGGAGGCGGGACCCTTCTGAGGGAGCTGGCCAGGGCTCTTAAGGAAGAGGCAATTCTGTGGAGTCGCTTCTGTGTGGATTCCAGGTTTCGAGGCCAACGGTGGACAGGGAGGGTCCAGTTGAGATCCTCTCTCCTCAGCTCAGGGGAGGCGTGCTGGCTTTGACCTCGCAAAGCTCACCCTGAAACCCTAAGCCTCTTGGTCTAAGTACATTGACACCACCTGCCGTCTGTGTAGGTCCAGGGCACAGCGACATCAGATTCCTCCTTGACTTGTTTCTTGTGTTCTCCTGAACTGGGTTGTGAAGTGGAAGGAGTCAGACAGCTGGTCCTTGTGACTGCCAGAGTTAGTGGCAGGCAGGGGCCGAGGGTGTGTGTCCCTAGGACTACTGGGGCTCCCCCACCTCACACCTGTGGCCGTGGACGAGGCGGCTATGTTCCCACTGGGTGGAACATGTGGTAATAAAAGCAGTAACACCAGCGGAAGGCTCTTGGTGCTTTTCTTGGTGCTTTTTTTGTGGAGTCAAAATTCCTGGAAAGGCCTTGGAGCCAGGCGGTGCCTTCCAGTCCTATGACCTTGCATGTGTCACTTCCCCTTTCCCAGGCTTTTCCTCTTCGGCCCAGTGAAGCAGCAAACTAAGTCGGGATTCCTGGACAAACCCAGTCCTTGGAAACTGCAGACAGGTGGCCCAAGCATTGCTGTGCTGTGGGGCGCCAGCCTGGGTGGAGAGCAGTTTCTAGGTCACTCTACCCCTTCCCAGAGCAACTCAGACCCAAGCAGGAGACCAGGCAGAGAGTTGGGGACGCTGCCACAGTATCCTGTGTGCCCCAAGAGCTGGAAGGTTGGCTGTATTGGCTGGAGATGTGCTGGGGAGGAGGGAGTCAGCCTAGAGGACCCCAAGACCTATGGAGGGTGTCTGGCTGCGCAGCCAAGGAGTCTAGTGGTTATTGATGGACACACAGGTCTTGGCATTTTCGGGTTTAGCTTCAAAGACCCCCAAAACCCTTCTTGTATCTGATGTGCACTGGCACTATGCCTGGTGGTCAGGCCCCTAAGCACGAAGAGCCCCCAGGACTGGGGTGGCTGCCCCACACTAACAGGGTAGAGCTCCCTGACAGGAATGCCACCTGCTACATTGACTCCATTCTTTGGCTTTGGTTGGGCGAGGACATGGTCTGTCCTGAAGGCTGCTCAGTCAGTTTCTTAAGTGGCTGGGGTCTCTCAGCTCCAGATGCATGGGTACATTGTCCTCAGGATCCCACCCCTCCGTCTGGGGGACTTTAGCTCCCGGTGAGGGGCAGGGGTGCCCTGTGAGTGGAGCCGTAGGAGTCAGTGCCTGTCCTTGTGGAGTAGAGTGGGCTGTCCTGCACCCAAGGGCCTGGGGGCCTGCGAGCTTCCCTGGTGGTTCCTGCCTTGGCTTCTTGCTTTTTCCCTTTGACCTGTACACCAGTGGCTTTCCTCCTGTGGTGAGGGGGGAGGCCTGGCCTGAACAGTAGGTGATGCTGGGGCCCCAGGGAGCAGGGCCTGCCGCTCAGAGCCACGGGCTCCCAAGCTGCTTTGTAGGCTCTGTGCTGGGCAGTGCAGGGCACCCCAGGTGGTGCTATGGGGAGACTTCCAGGCCAGAGCTCCAGTCCAGTCATAGCTATGGGGGGAGAGAGGCAGGTTGGGTGCAGTGAGCTTATCATGACCACCCCAGGCTGGACCTTGGCCTCTTCAGCTCCAAGGCAGGGCAGTACTGGCATTCACTGGCTGCTCCTTTTCCATGTCTGTCCTGAGGGGCTGGGGCCCTCACTCAGGGGACCTGCTGTAAGCAGAGGCCCCCACTGTCACTCAGCATAAACTCCTCTGGTTTCCTGACTGCCCCTGAGGTGCAGTGGAGAGACTGCCCGCTGCCTTCTGTTGTGGCCCAGGGGCTTAGCGGATCAGGCCAGGGCTTATGTGCTTAGTGAGCGCTGGGCTCAGGGCCTACAGCTGGGTGGGAGGGCAGGTAGGGGGTGCTCCCCAGAGTGCTGGGCTGGTCCTGTATGCCTGGCCTTTTACTATCAAGGCATCACTTTTATAGGCAGTTGTAGGCGCCTCAGTAGAGTGGAAGGTACAGCGTGTTCTCGTGGCCCCCGCCCCAGCCGCCTCTGTCAACATCCCGATCAGTGCCTGTAACCATCCAGAGTCCACTGTGGCCTCCCGGAAGCTTTTGTTTGGTTTTGGCAGTTCCCAAGCCCTCTGGTTTGAGAAGGGGAGCAGTCAGCTCTGCAGGCGCGGGGACAGCTGCTGATCAGGGCCCCGCCCTCAGGGCTCTGCCCCACTTCAGCACCAGGAAGCGGGGTGCCATTGGCACATCTTGTGGGGCAGGGGTGGTGGCTGCGGTGAGACCACGCTTTGCACATCCGTCTCACCATCCTCAGGTGACACTGACCACTTGCTCCTGTCCTGCAACGGGGGACCAGAGAGCCTTCCCCGTCTCTAGCTGTGTCTGAGCGGAGCATAGGAGGCGTGCGAGACAGGCTCTGTGGGCTGGCCCTGCAGATGGGTTCCCAAGACCCTCTCCCCACAGCTGGATTGAAGTCGGTATGGGTGTGGCCCAGCAGCCAGGGAGCCTTGAGAAGAGGGGGTGAAGGAGGGGCAGTGGGCTCAGGGGTGGCAAGAGATGGGGGTCTGTCATCCAGTTGGGCACCTGGGTGGCCCTGAGAGGGTTGAGCAGCTGCCCACTGGTGCCTGCGCCGTCCCTCCCTCTGAGTCCTGCTCTGGGGCCACCCAACAGCTTCCTTCTTTGGGTTGCTTTATTCTGGACTCTCTTAGAGGCAGTGTCTTGACACCAGCGCTCTGAGCTTGACCTCTGCAGTGGATGCTTTCCAGGCTGCCCACACCACAGTGTTTGAGCCTGTGCCTGCTGTGGCCAAGGGACACTTGCTGGACAGACTTGCTGCAGGCTGACACTGACACTTGGCGGCCCCACTTTGGGGCTCTTGTGACTATCATTCCTGGCCAGCTACTGGGCACGTCCCCACTCTAGGTGCACAGTCGCCTTCCCCAGCTGTGCAGACCTGGTGCAGGGGCTGGGCTCCTGGTGGAGCTCCAGGAGTGGTGTCTCCCCATGCCTGTGTCCTCTCCTCATGGCTTCTTGCATGCTGTCTAGCATAGCACAGCTCAGGGCCCATGCCCATCTCTCAGTGGGCTGCTGAAGCTGCGTGGTTTGTGCTGAAACTGGTTGTGCTGAGACAGTGTTGGTCCTGGTGTGGGAGGTGCAGCTGAGTCACAGCAGCATCTGGCGGCGGGGAGGGTCAGGTGTCTGTCAGTGACAGGTGGTCATTGGCACAGGCGGTGGGACGGTGGGTCCCGAGGAGCCCCGGGAATTGGTGCTGCTCCTCAGCCTGCACCCAGCCCCAGTGCTGCCTGGAGAGCAGGGTGGGAGGAGGGGAGATTGGCAGCCGAAGAAAGGGGATAATTGGTGGGCAGGTATCCAGAGGGGTGGGCGGTTCTAATAACAACAATAATAACAATAATTCACCTGGCTTTTAATAGAGCTGAGAGGGAGTGCTAATTGGATTGCTCAAGGGCCCCTCTGGGTGGCTCTGCAGGGAGGTCAGCAGGGTGGCCGGGACCAGCTCCAGCTGGGGCAGCCGGGAGTCTTGACTCACCTGGGTGATCAGATCATGCCGAGGCCTCCATGAGGTCCCCCTGAGCTGCCTACGCTACCCCAGCTGTGGAGGCCTGGGAGTAGGTGCAGGGAACACAGGCTTGGACATGCAGCGTGGTAGCTGTGAGGGTCATGCGGGTGAGCAGTCTCAGCCTCTCGGGAGCCCCGCTGCTCCCTGCCTGCCAGGGTCTGACCTGATCCTCACAGCTCAGCTGCACCTTCTGCTGCCACTGCTGCTGCGCAGGGAGCTTTTCCTTGGTGCAGAGAGTGGCAGAAGTGTCCTGCAAGGCCCAGTGCCCAGTGCACTCCAGGCCGTGGCAAGAGTGGAGCTTGGAGCTCCAGTCAGTAGGCACATGCCGCTGCACCTGTCCCCTTGTCAGTGTGAGCATGACCATGGGTCGTAGCCGGGTCGGGGTCTTGGTGCAGCTTAGCAGTGAGCCTGGAGGCCCCACCCTCCCCACTAGGCCCCCTGGAGCTGCTCTCACAGCCCAAGGGTGATTGCATCTCCCCTGTGTGTGGGGAGACAGCGAGCTGTCTGCAGAGCCAGGTGGTCAGGAGTGGGGCGTACGGGGCTGTGGGCCACTGGGTAGCCCTGGCCGCCAGCACTCCCCACACCCTACTGTGCTCCAGGGCTGGCGTCCAAGTGACGAGCAGGCCTGTGTGCTGCCCTCTGTCCCTGCCTCAGGAAGCCAAGCTCAAGGCCTGGGCGACCCAGACTGGGAAGCCCCTGTGCTTGGGAGCCGGCCTTATTGTTGCAGTGCAAACATTATCAGTCTTGGCAGAGGAAGCAAAGGCAGAGGTGACCTTTCCTTTCAACCTTGACCCCTGGCGGTGCCTGGCACAGGCCCAGTCTGTGTTTATCTCATGTGTTTTAAATGTGTGTGGTATTGTAGTGTTTTAGAAGTTTGCGTTCCTTTAAAGATAACTTGCATACCGAAAGTGTGCTTTCTTGAGGTACCCTGTGCAGGGGTTTCAGCACAGCCTTTAAGTTGTGTAGCCATTGCCGCCATCCAGCCCAGAGGTTTTCATCACCTCTGAGAGACCCCTACCTGCTAGGTAGCTCATTCCTCCCACCCAACCCGGGGCAGCCACCAGCCTGCTTCTTGCCCACGGCCTGACCTGGAGGGCACCCGGCACTCCTGTGTCACCTGTGTCACCAGGGTTGCTGGCTTGGACATTCACAGTGTCATCTGAGGACTGTGTGTGTCTGGGCGTCTGAGAAGCAAGTTCTCATGTGACAGATTAGCAGAAGAGTGCATGCATCTGACTTGAACTGGAGTGTGGCAGGCGTCCTGGCAAAGTGGGCCCTTAGCACGGTCTGGCCTGGGCTGAGCGGGGGGGCCAGGGGCTGTGGGCCGGGCTTTGCTGGCCAGCCTGCTTCCTTCCTCCAGGAGCCTTTGTGCAGGCAGCCTGCCTCAGCAGCTCCTAATAGGGGGTCTCATTCCCAGCTGGGTGTCTCAGTCCCACCAATCAATGCAACTGGCTGAGGCAAGAGAATCAAAAGTTCTGGCCCAGCCTGGTCAGTTTAGTAATTTATTTATTATTAAAAATTTACTTACTTGTTTGCTAGAGGGTCTTACTATGCAGCTCAGCTCATCATGATCCTCCTGTCTCAGCCTCCCCAGTGCCTGGATTATAGGTGTGCACCATCACCATGCCTCGTTTTAGTGGCTAGCATGGCGTGGCTCAGGGCTGGCATAGCTTGTGGTACCAGAGATCAAATGTGGGTCCTTCTGCTTGCCAGGCAGGCATTTAGACCGCTGAGCTGTCTTCCTGGCTCTAGCAATTTAGCTAAGATCCCGTTACCAAATAAAAGAAAAGGAAGGGCTGCGGATGTAGCTCAGTGCAAAAGCCATGGGCTCAGTCTTGTTGATGGTGGGGGGGACATCTTCCTCTGCTGTACGGCTCAGGCCACACAAGAAATGCTCTGCGGTGCCAGCCCCTGACCTGCGCCTGGGTAGGGTCTATGGGTGGGAAGAGCCAGTCTGTGGGGTACTGGCCTCCGCCTCTGTAGGGCAGGTCCCCAGCTGCCTCCCCCCTTCCCTCCAGGGCTGGTCCTAGCTGGGACCTGTGGGTGTTCAGGATGCCATTGAGTCAGGATTGATCCCGAGCTGCAGTCTGTGGGGCAGCACCATGGAGGGTGCCCAGGGCGTAACAGGAGCTGGCAGATGGGGGAGATGCAGACTGGCTTGCCTGGGCCAGCTAGGCCAGAGGGTGCCCCAGAGGCCAGCTCATGGTGAGGCCACCTTAAGTCTGTGGGCTGTGGAGGTGGGCAGCCCTGTGGCCCTCAGCCCGGTCTACCTGGAACTCTGGAGTCGAGAAAACCACCTCCTCCTTGGTCCCACACATCACCCCGCTCTCATGCCCCCAACAGCAGGGCTATCTGGACGACCATACCCCTGTGGTGAGGGCTCTGCAGGTGGGCCATGTGCCCGGCCTGCCCTGTCCCAGAGATGGACAAGGGCTTCTGATGGAACTGGCATGTGCCTGGGCTCCGCAGCTCACATTCAGGTCCTCCTGTCCCTGAGAGGACACAGGCGTGGGGTCCCTCACCCTGGGCCCTGCCCAAGCTTTGCCCCACACTGTTGCTCTGTTCTTGGGCAGCTGCAGGAATGGGCTCTACACAGGCTGCCTGCGCCAGTCCTGTCGCATGTGACCCTTGTCCTGTGTCTTGGCCTCTTGTGCAGGGACCCAGACATGGAGCTGCGGGAAGAGGCCTGGTCTCCGGGGCCGCTGGACTCCGAGGACCAGCAAATGGCCAGTCACGAGAACCCAGGTGAGGTGGCCACTGCCCTCCCAGCTTGGGACCCTCTGAATGGGCCTCCTGTCCTCTCCCCTAGCCAGCAGGGCTTCCGATCAGGACACCCAGGGGTCCATGTGGAGGCACTGGTGTGCCTGGCAGGTGGCCTTGCCTGGGGCACAGCTGTGTGACAGTGTCTGCCGGTCCTCACCTTCCTGCTGGGCCTCCACACGGGGACACAGATGCTACATCTGCTCACATAGGCCACGGTGACCTCCCACACTCCTGCCCCATGGCTCACCCCGATCCAGACAGCTGACCTCCAAGGCCAGTTTCCCGAACATTCTTGAAGCTTGGGACTTTTGTAATTGTGGTCTTGTTTGAGTATTTCTGGAGCGCGCACCCAGGCCAGTGTGTCCCTGAGATGGACTCTGGGTGCTCTGTGTCACTGCAGCCCCACCCATGGAGTTCGAGGGAGCCCAGAGCCGCTGCCCTGCTCAGCCCCACTTCTGTGGTGCTTGGGCAGCCGCCAGTGCCCGGTGGGAACGGCAGTGGTGCTGATGGTGTCCAGGCTCCGGGATGTCCACAGAGACAAGCAGGTTTGAGGTGGGATCCCAGCCGGGGACCCTCACAGGGACAGTGGCCTCCTGCCACACAGCACCAGCCTGGGATCACCCAGGGAGCGCTGCCATCTTCCTGATCCCCATGTCCTGAACTGCACTGCGGTACCCTGTGGGCTCTGGGGCCAGGGCAGGTTGCGTGGGTCCGTCCTTCCCAGGCTTGGGGAAAGTGAAAGTCCTGCCAGAGACAGGGCGCCTGGCTCCCTGCCCCAGAAGTGCAGGAAGCTGTTTCATAAAGCAAGCCTTGGAAACACCAAGATGAGGACCAGGGGCAAACAGCAAGAAATAAAGAGAACAGAGGCTGGGGGCGAGGGTCAGCTCTGCATGCAGAGGCCGGCAGAAGTGAGGGGCACACAAACTTGTTCCTTACAAGGAATTGAAGTGATGAGGAAGGTGGTTGTCACAGGAAGCAGAACCAGCAGACAAGAAAGAATGCTGAGGGTGGGCAGGGGAAAGCTTCACATTGAAAGGGAAACTCAGCAGAAGAGCAGGCTGGACAGAGACCTTGCGGGATCGCAGACATTACCAACAGCACCCAGGGCTCCTGTGCCCATCATTCTGGCACTGTGGGAGGCTGAGGCAGGAGGATCATGAGTTTGAGTCCAGCAAGGCCAGTATGTGTGAAGCTTGGGTTTGGGGCCTCATCCTGCCTGCTCAGAGGAAGCACTGCTGGCCGGACACGAGGAGGTCAGCCAGGCCCCCCTTCACATCCTCTAGCCTCTGTGGGTGCTGCCCATGCCCTCCAGGTGCTCCTGGAGCCCAGGGTGCAGTGCTCAGCTTTCTCCACAAGGTTGAGGAGGCGTTTGTAGTGAGGGGAGCGTGAACCCTGCAGGTTGTCCACGCAACAGGTAGGTCTGTCTTCGTGCCCTCCTGGGCCTGGACAGCTCACACTTGATGGCTCGGGTATTCGCCCTCTGCCTCTAGGTCCTGTGCTTCTGACTTACAACTTCTGTTTCCTTTCTTACTTTGCTAGTGGAGATAGAACTCAGGGCTTTTGTACTGAGCTATAGTCCCCAGTACCCTTTTAAATTTTGAGCTAAGTTGCCAAACTAGTCTTGAACTTGTGATCCTTTTGCCTCAGCCTCCCAGGGCACTGGGATAAGTGGTGTGGGCACAGATGGCTTGGTTCCTGGGAGCCCACAGGGAGCCAGCACCTCCACAGTGCACTCCCCTACTGTCCTCTCAACAGTAATCCTGGAGGGTGGTACCCTCAAGCCCTGGGGCAGGATTGTGGGAGGGCGATTCCTGCCAGTAGCTGCACCCCTATAAGCCCACTTGGATGGCGCTCTGCTGGAGCAGTGCACATGGGCCACCCTGCTGGGCTGCTGGCTGGCCCTGAAGCCCTGGGCTGACTCCACTCTGGGTCCAGGGCTTCGCCCAGAGAGAGCAGTGCACAGCAGCACCTCACAAGGGTTTGTTGTGTGGATGCTTGGCCCTCCTGCCAGTGTCACCTGTCTCTTGTGGTCCACGGCACTTGTGCTGGGAAGCTCTGCAGGGAATGGAGACCTGGTCGGTGTGGTGCTATTCTAGCTCTGGATGGAGCCTTCAGGGTGGGGAGCACTGTGGGATGGAGGCTACAGACCAACACCCTGCGCCCTGATGGCCAGGGCTGCCTGTGGTACTCAGACCTGAAGCCAGGACTGCAGCGCAGTAGCTGGCGCGCCCAGCTGAGACTGGTGCTCAGCACGTGCCCGCAGGGTATGCTGTCCTGCACAGAGGGCGCTTGGGCACAGCCCCCTTCCTGTCTTTAATGTGTTCTTCCTGAGCCTGTCAGAGATGGATCTGCTGTGGAGTTCAGCTGGAGTCCTAGGGAAGCCTGCACCAAGCCCCTGACCCGCCCTTTTCCCCTTGCCTTCCAGTGGACATTCTCATCATGGATGAGGATGACGTCCCCAGCTGGCCCCCCACCAAGCTGTCCCCGCCTCCAACGGCGCCCCCTGCGGGGCCCCCACCCCGGCCACGCCCACCAGCCCCCTACATCTGCAATGAGTGTGGCAAGAGCTTCAGCCACTGGTCGAAGCTGACGCGCCACCAGCGCACGCACACGGGCGAGCGGCCGAACGCGTGCACCGACTGTGGCAAGACCTTCTCGCAGAGCTCGCACCTGGTGCAGCACCGACGCATCCACACGGGCGAGAAGCCCTACGCCTGCTCTGAGTGCGGCAAGCGCTTCAGCTGGAGCTCCAACCTCATGCAGCACCAGCGCATCCACACGGGCGAGAAGCCCTATGCCTGCCCCGACTGTGGCCGAAGCTTCACGCAGAGCAAGAGCCTGGCCAAGCACCGGCGCTCTCATAGTGGCCTCAAGCCCTTCGTATGCCCGCGCTGCGGCCGCGGCTTCAGCCAGCCCAAGAGTCTGGCCCGCCACCTGCGGCTGCACCCTGAGCTCGCAGGCCCCGGCGTGGCGGCGCGTGTGCTGGCGGCCTCCGTGCGGCGAGCCCAGGCGCCTGAGGCAGCAGCAGCTGCGGACGGCGAGATCGCCATCCCGGTGGGCGACGGCGAGGGCATCATCGTGGTGGGCGCCCCAGGCGAGGGCGCGGGCGCGGCGGCTATGGCCGTGGGTGGTGGAGGCACCCGGGCAGCAGGGGCTCCAAGGTCTCGTCGAGCGCCTGCGCCTAAGCCCTACCTGTGTGCGGAGTGCGGGAAGGGCTTTGGCCACGCAGCAGGGCTGCTGGCGCACCAGCGCGCACAGCATGGCGACGGCCCAGGCGCCGCAGGCGGCGAGGAGCCTGCGCACATCTGCGTGGAGTGTGGCGAGGGCTTTGTGCAGGGTGCAGCACTACGCAGGCACAAGCGTGTACACGCTGTGGGTGCCCCCACAATCTGCGGCAGCTGTGGACAGAGCTTCTATGGTGCAGGTGGTGAGGACGCAGATGCAGACGCCGAGGACGGTGCGCCCCGCTGCCCTGAGTGTCGCACTGGAGATGCCCGGTAGGGCCGGGGATGCCCGGGGGCAGAGGGGACCCTCGGGCTGGTGGAGCCGATGAGGCCGGAGACTAGAGATGGACCCAGAGCTATGGTGGGTGAGGACGCCTGCCCGCCACAGCTGGAGGCTGGCAGAACCGAGGGAAGAGGAAGGGGCCTTCCCCTCCCCAGATTTTCTTTTAACCACACCCATCTTGTTGACCCTGTCCTCCATTTTTTTCCTTCCTGAGCGTCTTATTGATTTTCTGGCCCAAGTCGTCCTCCCCTCCTGACTTGGGGTGCCCCAGGAGGGAAGCAGAACCAGCGCCTTCTCCCAGAGTGGCCTCCATTCCAGGCAGGGGCCCTGGCTGAGCCTGGTAGACGAGGGTGCGTGACAATAAATGGCACTATTTGGTTGTCCCTGGGGCGTGGTTCTTGCGCCGGGGTTGGGTGGAGAAGGGCAGCAGCTAGGTTGGTGCTGGCCAGCCCTGAGTGTCCATACTTGTGCCCAGACACCGGCAGTGGGCACACAAGCTAGGAGCTGGACCAGATCTTGGAGGCGTTACCACCCTCAGATGCCAGGCAAAGCACATTTGCTGCCATGTCCTGGCCAGACAGTGGTGGTGCAGTGGCAGTGGAAATGCCCCTGCCATCCCTTTGGTGCAAGAGCCAGCTGTTGGGCGGCTTCACGCTTTGATTCAAGTCCCGCCTCCTACAGGCTGAGGTGAATTTGGTGAACTCAGCGGCCACCCCTGCCTGCTCCTCTGGGTGACCTAACCTCGTGACCCCAGCAGCCAGTCTGCCTGTGGTGGTAAGGGAAACAAGCCGCCAAGGGCTAGACGAGGGTGGGGGTGGAGGTGGTCTGGGTGGAGGTGTCTTGTGGTGAGGTGCTTCTGAGGTCAGGGAGCTGGTAGATGAGGGGCAAAGGGAAGAGACCCTTGCCGTGCACCTCTGGTCTGAGTTGTGCGCTCCAGGAGTGTCCATCCCACCAGCCCGGGCCCCCGAGTGTCTGGAGGGTGCAGGTCGTGGGGAATGCTCATGTTTGAGGAAAACAGGTGTTGAGATTTGGGACCTTGGAGCAAGCTGGGCTTGTTTCCCAGGCTGGGTGAGCTGTAAAGGACAGTGGCTCCTGGTGCACGTGCTCAGCTGGCCGGCAGGGAACCTCAGAGCAGAGCCCCTGGGGCTGTGGGGCACAGTGTGTGTGTGCACCTCGGAGCAGGGCTCTTGGAGCCCTTGGAGCCCCTGCTGCACTGCACGAGTGTCTGCACGTGTGTGTACAGTGTGGGTGGGCAGGGGTTGGCGCCCATCCTGCTGACAAGCTCCCTGCCTGCCTCTATGGACCTCTGTGCCCCTGCTCTCCAGTCACCCAGCAGAAGCTTCAGCACCACGGACAGAGCCTGGGCCCCAGGGACGAGAAGGAGACAGCAGACCGCAAGGCCTAGCACATTCCCCCTGGTGCTGAACTCAGGTGGCTGCCTCTGGTGCGGCACAGGCCAGGAGTTGAGCCAGGAATTAACATTTGGTCACAAGTCATTCTAACCTTTGTGAGCAGTGGGTGCCCAGAGGGAGATGTTACATGCAAGGCCCTCCACCTCCCCGTCCTCTGCAGACTTCGAGGTGCATAGTGGATGCACGGCAGAAGCAGACCCTGCAGGATGGTGCTGTCCTGCACCTCCCACCCCTCAGTTTTCTCCCCAGCCATGGTCCCAGCTGCGTGCCGGGGCGTGGGGACAGCAGGTTAACAGGCACAGGCATGAGCCTCGCACTGTACAGACAGCATCGTGCTCACTCCACCTAGCAACCAGAGCAGTGAGGGGCTCAGCCAGAGCCTCAGGCCTGGTGTGGAGAGGTGGCCTGGCCACGCCACAGAATATCACTAAGCTGGGAGAAGGAACTAGGCAGTCACATGGGCCCAAGCAGGGCCTGGCCTCACAGACAGATAGCTGTCACCTCAGGGACAGAAGCAAAACAGACCTCAGAGGCTGTGCCCCGACGAGGGTGACAGTGCAGCAGCAGATGACAGCAAAGAATAATCCTCACAAGAAGACCGAGTGCGTAGGAACAAGAAAGCCTCTACTGCAAGCTCAGGCTGACGGATGCCCGGACTTCAGGTCAGGACTTCCAAAGGTGTTGGTACCCACCTGAGCTTTGTTGTTAGGTTACCTGCTTTTCAGATTTCCATAATAACCATGTTACCTTACTTTGAGGGATTCTACAAGAATGTCACACAGTTGCCACAAAGTGTACACTCCCCAGACATTGTTGACCATCTCTGTCCTGGGGCATTTTAGTTGAATGTTACCCTATTTCCCAAGTTGTTTTATTTGTTCCTATTTTATGGTCCTGGTTTTCTCCAAGTGGGCTAGATACATGGAGGGGGTGAGGAAGTGAGCTTATCTATAGCTGAAGTGAACTTAAGTGACCCTCCTTAAAATGGAGCCTCTTTGGCCCCATAGAGAGCTCCTGGAGTCTGGTCGGGGACATTCCCAATGCTGTCAGGTCTGGGGACACTGTTGGCTGTCTCCACCAGTTGGAGGGGACTGCTATGATGAGGTCCTGCCCCTCTCTGTGCATGTTCGCCACTCTGTCACCACCTAGCGCACAGCAGGGAACACAGGAGCCTCCGCCCCCCGCAGGGGACCCTGGGGTTCCCATCCAGATGGCCACATGGCCCAACCCCTGCAACTTTGGTCACTTGGCTGCGTGTCTCACACACACACTTCACCCACCTCGGCCTAGGAAGGGCAGGTGGGGTGGGAGGGAAGAGCACAGGTCCTGGTCTTCCCAGGGGAGGGTGCCTGCCCCCCAGGGCTCAGCAGGGCCCCATCAGCTCCAGCTCTGCTACCAGGAGCCTATCCTTTGAGATGTGGTTCCCAGCAGCCAAGCGTGTGCGGCCCAGAGGGGCAAAGGGTTCCTGTCGGGTTCCCACAGTCCAGGTGCACCAGGCTTCAGGGCAACATCATCGCCTGGGACCTGCTCCCACTTCGTGCAGCCTTTGTAAGCCAGGGCCTCCAGAGGCAGGGCCGGCAGCAGGCCATCCTGTGTGCAGGCAGAGGTGAGCATCAGCCTTGAGCTGCAGGACGTGGGCCTGGAGGCCACAGGCCAAGTGTGAGGCTCCAGGGTGGGACAGCAGAGCAGCCTAAAGGCCCCTCTAGGCCTCCAGGAGCGGCACTGTTCTGTGCAATGCCCAGATCTGTGGGGCCATCTCCAGGGCACCTCCCAAGGACTGGGCCAGACCACTAAGGCAGGAGCAGGCAGAGTTGGCTGCACACAGCTGCAGGGCTTCAGGGAAGGTGCACAGTTCTCCGTCCTTCCAGGGCTGTCCAGCTGTGCTGCAGCTCACGACACCGCACTGAGGAATGGGCTTTTATTTCAGCTCGAGGACAAAGTCCAGGGCCTCGGCCATGCTTGGCATTGCTGTGCCACTGAGCTCTGCTCCCAGCCCTTTATACTTTATTTATTATTTTTTTAGAAAGCAAAAAGTAGTAAAAAAAAAAAAAAAAAAAGAAATGATACAGAATTTCACTGAACAAAATGACAGGAATTGAACAATAGTTGTAATACTGCATATTATTGTCTTCAGATTAGTTGTTTAAATTACCAGATATGAGCATGCAAAATTAGTCAAAGAGCAAAAAATGCAGGCATTAACCATTCCTGCCAATCGACCAGTAGAAACCAGCAGTACGACTTCCCAGCTGTCCTGTGTATGCACGTACATATTTTCCCCTTCCTTTCTTTCCTCTTGTCCCTCATGCCACTTGCGTCTGCCTTTCGGAGTTTCTTTCCCTTTCATAGTATCTAATGTACCTTTTGGATTTTATTTACTCTTTCAAGTTCTTACACTAAAGAGGTAATACGATGTTTGCACATGCAGGTTTGAGTCATGTTCTCACTCGGGGGCTACATTGGCGGGGCTGACCTCGAACTTGCAGTCGGCCTCAGCTTCCCAAGTAGCTGAGCGTGCGCCACCGGCCTGGCCAGCAGGAGGTGTCTCTAGCCTTTCATGGGTTATGCCCCAACCCGACGAGGAAATGTACAGCAGTGTGCAAAAGTGACTTTTCAGACCCAGCAGTGGAAACAGCAACCAGGTTAGCCTGTTGCTGTTTGCCTCCCTTGCTGTCTGAACCCAGGCAGTGCAGTTATCCCTGTGGACTGGGCACAGAGGAGCCACTGTCCTTTTGTGCTGTAGGCCTAAGCCCAGTCCTCAGCGGTCAAGGATTTCACTGAGCACTCTTTCCGTCCCTTGTTGGCCCTTCCATAGTTTAGAACTGGGTGCGAACTAAGGAGTGAGATGGAGACCAAGGGGCAGGGGCCACACTCGGGTCCTCAGGCTCCCCATTGCCTCCCAGAACAGCCTCCCTGGTGTGGACAGCAATGCAGTGTGGCCCCCAGCAAGAGTGGCCATGCCCAGACTTCCTGCTGGGGGGCAGAGGTGGCAGCTCCCCCCGGGCACAGTCACAGGAGTAGACATTCACCTACATGTTACCTGGGACACAGGACCCAGGCCGCAGTTTCTGTCACAGGATGGAGAAAGGAACATGAGGTCCCAGGATGCAGAGCACAGGTCTTCCCATAGAATGGCAAGGTCTGCAGGGGTCCTGAGTGGGGCTTCTGGGATGTGGGTGTTCCCGGGAGGAAGCTGGGTTGGTGGGGTTGGCCTGGGGGCCTGGGGCACTCAGCCACCCTGCTCTTCCTTGCTGCAGGCCCCATGAACATGGGGTCCATCTTGGCCAGAAAGCATCCAGCCCGGGCCAGCACCACCCCTGCCCTCTGGCATGTGATCCACAGCGGTGCCCAGTGGGCAGCTTGGCCCAGGCCTAGCCAGCCAGCTTCAGGCACCCGGGACAGACAGCTAGTGTCTCCTGAGTGTGTGTGTACACCTCAAGTCCCCAGCCTCACATGCCAGCTCCTCCAAAACAGAACTGGGAAGCCTGCCAGCCCTGCTGCGCACGGACCCTGCTGGACAGATCTGGCTGCACGGATCACCCCTTCTGCTCAGCTTTACAGTGTGGAGGTCAGCGCCATCGTTTGACACTCAGAAAAGTGCTGGGAGCCAGTGGCTGTCGCCCCCATGTCAGAGGTCCAAGTGCTCCCTGGTTCTGCTGCTGCCCTCCCCCTGCCCACGCTCTCCAGCTGCTTAGTATTTATTTTGTTTCTCCTGTGCACTAAGGTTCTGTGTCCTGGGATCAAGGGTGCAGGACCACATTACACACACAGTACCTGTGTCGCATCCATGACAGCTGGCCATGCACCTCCCTGTGCCAGGCAAAGCAGAGCCAGCTTCCCAGGGGGTAGACCCAGGAGGCCACGGGCAGGGTGGGGCTCTGTTAACATCAGGCTCCGAATCTGGCTGTGACACACCAGCATCTACTTTATGAGGTCTTGCCTGTACTCTGGAGATAAAGCCCACGGAGGTCCGCGGGGCTGGCTACACAGCGCTGCCCTTTGCCATACAGGACTTGAACTTCATGGACTCCGGATAGCCAGGAGCCAGCCCCTGTGGATGCCAGGACGGTGTTCACAGAGGCCCATCTTTGTGACAGTTCCACACCCTCTGCTGCCTGGGGCTCTGTGAGCAGTAACGCACTGCCAGAAAGCTCTGGGAGGCTGAGGCAGATGGTCACAAGTTCAAGCACAGCCTGGAACAAAGCAATTTAGCAAGACCCTGCCTCAAAATAAAAAAATAAGCTGGGCGTGGTGGCACATGCCTGTAATCCCAGCACTCAGGAGGCTGAGGCAGGAAGATTGTTTTGAGTTTGAGACCAGCCTGAGCTACAAAGTGAGATTTAGGCCGGCCTGAACTGCATAGTGAGACCCTGTCTCAAAAAGACTAAATAAATAAATAAATAAATAAATAAAAAATAGAAGTAGGGGCAAGAGAACGTAGCTCAGGGTGAAGGTTCTGTGTTCTACTCCCAGCACAATCACTAAACGAAACAAAAATAACGCCGCCCCCCCCCCACACACACCCACCAGTCAGACCCACACCACCTCCACAGAGCACCGCTGGCTCCCAGGGCAGCCTTGCCCAGTGACCCAGGCTCAGGACAGGTGCAAGCACCTCTAGCCCCTGGCGAGGACGAAGTCCGGTGTGGAGACGCAGGGGAGAGCCCAGTGACCAGGAGCTGAGTCTGGAGTCTTGGGGTCTCACTCAAACACCCAGCGAGTGATCGGACTCCGCAGCAAGGAGGGACGCTGCGGGTCTTGAGAGGCTGACTCCACCCCACCCCACCCCACCCCACCCCAGGGCTGGAAGAGGAAGCAGCAGGCCTCACAGAGGGGCTCACGCCCGGGCTGAGGACGCTGGGTGCGTCCTGGCTCCACCCTCTGCAGCGGTCCGCATGCGGCGGGCGCAACCTCGGCCGCGGGGCGCTCCAGTTGGGGGCCTGCAGCCAGGCGAGCCGCCCCTGCTCGCTGCTTGCCCTGAAGTGCCCAGGGGGAAGGACGCCTATGTGCACCCTCGCTCGCCGTGGGGACCCGGCCTGCGGAGCTCCCGAGGGTAGCCGCACACATCCACCCGGCCCAGCTACCGACGTGACGCCCACTCTCCCATTAAGCAAGTCGTTTAACTTTCGTGTAACCGAGTTGGGAGGGGGGGGAACAGCGACCAATCCCAAGGGACCTGGACACAGCTGGACTACATTTCCCAGTGTGCCTTGCAGCAGACCTGGAAGGTGTTGGTCTGAGAACCGGGAAGGGGAAGCCCAGGAAACTACATCTCTTTAGCAGGAGTTGTACCTGTCCTTTCACTCGCTCGCTCGCTCGCTCGCTCGCTCGCTTTATTTATTTATTTATTTATTTATTTATTTATTTATTTATTTATTTATTTATTTATTTATTTATTTATTTATGCATGCGGAGCTGGGGATTGATCTCAGGCCCTTGAGCTTGCCAGGGAAGCGCTTATTCCACTGAGCCATCTCCCTGGCCTTGTTCTAGTGCTTTAAACACAGCAAGATGCTTAATTTGTTTTTTTAATTAAAACAATCCAGCACAGTTCAGCAGTCCACATTAGAAGCAGGTTATCCACAGAAGTTGTTGACTTGAGCCATTCACTGCTCATTATATTAATATAGCTCTACTTTATATACCTCCATTTTTATACTTTTCTGGTGGATGGTTAAGACCAAGTTAAAGCAAGACCTATATAACAAAAAATGTAACTTTTGTATCAGATAAGGTCAGTCAGGTACCCTCAGGGTTTATCCTGTAACCCTGTAATGCTCTTTCTAGATCCCTTGTCAGTGTCAGCCTTGTGGATGAGTCACGGCCATTGCTTGACCAATTTGCTCTCTGTGAAAGCCTGAGAGAATGTTTTCTCTCTATGTGACTCTCCTTAGGCACACTATACATCATCGATCACGTTCCTCTGTGGCCCCATAATCTTAATTTGTTAAATGAGAGAAAATGCTGGCTTCTTAATGAGATTTGGTAGAAACTTTTCAATATGAACCCTTTCTTTCATTTTTTAAAATTAATTTTATTGAGAAATAGCAATGAGACAGTTTTAAAACCAATTAATAGGACAGTTTCAATAATTAATACACTGTACATTGTTATCTTCTCAGTGGCTATCCGTAGTACAAGATGCAGACAGGAGATCCTGTCCAAACACTATTGCTGCAAATCTTTTTCTCATTGAATTAAGAGAAAGTAGCTGTATATCTACAAATACAAAATGGTCCTTCCTTTGTATACCTTTTTGTTTAATTTTGCTAGAGATAGGTGTTCCATTGCCATTTTAATATTGTAGGTGCATGAATTCAACAAAATAATCCAATATAGTCCATAATAGTAGTGGGGTAGCCGTAGGACTGGCAATGTCAGAAGTTGTTGACTTGAGCCCTTCACAGCTCAGCATATTAATATGGCTTTACTTTTTATACCTCAGTTTTACGCATTTCTGCTGGACGGTTAAGACCAAAATAAAACAAGACCTATATAAAAAGAAATTTAACTTTTGTATCTGACAAGGTCAGTCAAGTACCCTCAGATAGTGAGGTTAAACTCAACAACCTATGTTCTAGGGTAGTAATATCATTGAGCTTCTCTTCTGGAAGGATAACACCTTAAGTTTGCAGACCAAAAATTAGAGGGGAAAAAAAGGGCTACAAGGACAGCCAACATTTTGGCCCTTGCCTTTCAAGGTCAGTGAGAACTCAGGACATAGGAGAACCTGTACTATAACATTACATAACTCAGTTGTGCCCCAAATTTTCTGATCAAGGAGATTATGGGGCCACAGAGGAATGCAATCGATGATGTATAGTGTGCCTAAGGAGAGTCACATGGAGAGAAAACATTCTCTCAGGCTTTCATAGAGAGCAAATTGGCCAAGCAATGGCCATGACTCATCCACTTGGATGATATTGACAAGGTATCTGCAATCTGCAGCACAGGTTTCAGGTCTTTATCTTTCAAAGTTGCATTGCATTTAGAAAGTTAGCCTGTTAGCCCACCGAATGGAGGCCCAGGGCTATGCTCTGGGCCAGGCTAGGAGCCTCCTTCCTAGGCTCCAAATTGCCTCTTTGCTTGTCTTTTGCTAATATCTTAATTATGCTTTGGATCCAGGGTCCAGTGCCCTATTTGTGATGGGGAGAAGAGGGAGAGAGTTGGCAGTGACCTTCAGTTTGTTCGCAGGGACATAAGCCCACAGGACACCACCCTGCAGGGTGTCCATGCCTTGGCCTGCTCCTGGGCACTGTGGTGACAGCAAATGCCTGCTTGACTACTGCGGGTGGACAAAGCCCAGGGCAGAGCTCCTTTGGGCCAGCGTGTCCTCGCTTTAGACCAAGCTAGTCTGATGGCCAGAGTGCCTGCCTGGAGTGTACAGCCTACAGTCACAGCAAAAGCTGAAAATAACCAAGGGGACAGCGGGCATGGCAGAGCACCCTTGTGATCCTGGCACTCTGGAAGGCTGGGCTGGAGGACCGAAGATTTGAGCCCACCATGGGCAACTCAGTGAGACCCTGTGTCAAAAAATAAAATATTGGAGCCATTTTTCTTGGGTCCCCCTTCTGTTCCTCTGTTGGACAGAAGCTTTCTTTCCCCCCATAAATATTCTGCTCTTAAAAAATATTAAAAAAGGGCAGAGGCTGGAGCTCAGTGTGAGGCTCGGTGCCAACTCCAGGTGAAGGTGGGACAAGGAGCTCTTTGGGCTGTGAATGGCACCGTGCAGCAGCAGGAGGAGCCCCGTCCCAGTGGCAGCTCAGGGCTCAGCCAGCCCTGGGCAGAGAGCAGCAGTCAGGTTGCGGTACTGCGGATTGAACTCAGGGCCTTGCGCTTGCCAGGCAAGCGCTTATGCTACTAAGCCATCTCCCCAGCCCTCTCTCACAGTTGTAAGTCTTCCATGCTGTCTCCTTGAGGGCTATCTGTCTGCCTATAATATTTCTGTCTAGCTAGGCTGCCTGCAACAGTGGAAAGGTCCAGCCCCAAATATCCTTAGCCAATAAATGGTCATTTAGCACAGAGGGTCCTGAAACACTCAGAAAGGGGACCATCACAGGACGCTGGACACTCTGATCCGAGGCTCTGGTGAGCTGGCACAGGGAGAAGACACCTGCCCCAAATTCATTACAGCCCAGAAGAACAACTGACCCAAGCGCCCTTCCGATGAGCAGAGGTGGGAGACACACGGCAGCATGCCAGGGGCCCTGCAGAGGAGAAGCTGTCCTTGGGCAGCTCTGGTGGACGCAGGCGGCGGAGGCAAGCACACCAAGCGCCCGCAGTGCCTGTGTCTGTGGTGTGCTACCACAATGGAGCCTGTGCCTCACACTGACGCTGCCTCTGCCTCCTTCCATTTTCTCTTCTGAGACAGCATCTTGCAAACTTGCCATCCTCCTGCCTCAGCCTCCTGGGACACTGAGACGACAGGCATGCATCACTGTGCCCAGTTCCTACTCCACTTTTGAAACAAAGCCCATTAAACTGTGTAGGAAAAGGAAAAAGACAAAAGTGCGTGACTGCTTGCTGGGCCTGGTGCTCCACACGCTGGTCTGACTCCTTGGAGAAGCGCTGGTCAGCCGGGACCCAAGAAAGCCCTACACACGGTGCGCTCCCTGCCCAGCACTGACGGCTGCACCCTCCTTGGGGACTGCGGTGGCTGCTCCCAGACAGGTGAGGCCACCGCGTCTGGTGAGGGTGGAGTTTATTGACTTGGGGATTCACAAACAGAAAGAATTACAGTTCAGAAGGAGCAACAAAGTCACTGTACTGGAAAGCAACTAAGACACCCAGCTCATCCCAGGACAGGAGCAGGGCACAGAGTCTTGTGGCGCGGGCTGCGTGCATGCGTGCCTTTGCTGGGAGAAGTGGGTTTTCCCCGGCAATCCCTCCCCATGGAGCCAGCTACTCCTTCATTCCCCAATCTCAGCTGCACTCCCTCGCTGGGCTTCAGCTCTGTCCCCTCAGGATTTGCCAGAAATCCCACCAAGTCCTTCCCTTCCCTGCGTGTGTCCAGCTACCCTCCAGACACCCCATCCACTGGTAAGTGAAGGACTGTAGACCAGCTTCTCACTGCCTTGTGCACATTTTAATCCCATCCCGCACACTGCCCAGGAGAACCACAGCTTCTCGGAGCAGCGTCCCACAGCATGTGATGTCCCACACAGGAACAGGGGCCCTGAGCCCCCTGGAGGTCGTGCCCTGGCCCCTCGAGGGCCAGCAAGGCCCACAGGACACAGCAGGAGCAGCTGCCACGGGGCTGCTCCGCCCTGCTCTACGGGGTCCAGTCCTGCACAATCTTCAGTTGGCCTGGCCGTGTGGTCGGGCCAGCCAGCCGGGCCAGCACATCCTGCCTTCCACCAGTCTTCCTATCACTGGAAGACACAAAGCAGGGCGGGCCCTTAGGCCTAGTCCCCTGCCCTGGAGCAGCACAGGGGTGGGGGTGGGGCAGGAGGCACCTGGAGGGCACGCCTTCTGTGTGACCTCGTCACCCGCTCTGGAGGATGCCAGCCACCAGCTGCAGAGGGCTGACTGGCTCTCAGCTGAGGCCGGGGATGTCACCTGCAGTCCGCAGCTCTCCTGAGAGCAGGTGAGCACCCACAAGCAGGAGCCACCCGTCCCTGAGCCCAGGAGCTCCAGAAGAGGACTGAAAAGCTCCTAAGTGCCACCATCCTCTGCTGGGAGGGAGACGTGACCACCCCAGGTGCCACAGTGGCCCCTGCCCCACTCCCCATGCCCAGGGGTCAGAGCTGGAAGAAGAGGAAAGAGTGAGAACAGCGCAGGAGTGGCCAGGTCTACGCAGCCACAGATGACAACTTACAGGATGACGGTTGCCGCCCGCAGGTGGATGCAGATCAAGGACTCCTGGCCCAGCGGCCCCACTTTGTTCCCACTCACATCCAGGTACCCCAGGTCCTGGCTGGCATTGAGCATGGGCACCATAGCCCTGCAGGCCACGGCGCTGAAGGAGCAGCTCTCTAGCCTTGAAGAGGGGGCAGGGGTCAGGGCCACACGCGAGGGACCACAGGAAATCCCTACCCCAGGGAGGAAACAGGAGTCCGCTCACTCCAGGATCTTCAGGGCACAGCCAGAGTGCGCCAGGGTCCTGCCCAGGAAGAGCATGCCATCGTCGCCCAGGTCGTTGAAGCTGAGGTCCAGACTCTGGAGGGCCCGCCTGCTCTTGAGGGTCGCGGCAATGTAGCGACAGCAGGCCGAGGTCAGAGAGCACCGTCTCAGCCTGCAGGGAAGCAGCGGTCACAGTCCCCCTCCCCACCCCACTGCCCAGTCTACACAGAGCTGCTCATCACGGTACGGCCGGCCAGGGGCCAGGGGCCAGGGGCCAGGGCCACCCTCCCTTCTGCGGTGCTGCGAGGTGAGAGGCCTCGCGCTGGGCTCCGCCCCCTCAAAGCTGGCTCCAGCCTGCAGGTGGCGCTGTGCAGTCACCGCCTCAACCTGAGGAGACCCTCAGACACCAGGTCCTTCCTTACTCCTCCCCCAGGTCCCAGCTCGAGGCAGCCGTGGACCTGCTTCTTCCTCCTGCACAGCCTCTTCTGCTCTGACCTTTCCAGGCCCCTGCACATCTCAGAACGAGCCAGCACTCCACTCCTTTTTGTGGCTGTGTAGTATCCATGCAGCTCCAAGCTCACCTTCTTTCTTCCCTCATCTGCCTTCAGACATGCGGGTTTTCATCTATTTCCACTTCAGACTGCTGCTGCCTGAACGCGAGCGCAAATCTGCCCTATTTCCCTGCGCGTGTGCCCCACAATATGCCTAATCTGCATTTCACCTTTTTTTTTTTTTTTTTTTTTTGGTACCAAGGATTGAACTCAGGACCTTAACACTTGCCAGGAGCCGGGCGTGGTGGCGCATAGCCGGGCGTGGTGGCGCATGCCTGTAATCCCAGCACTAGGGAGGCTGAGGCAGGAGAATTGTTGTGAGTTTGAGACCAGCCTGAGCTACAAAGTGAGCTTAAGGCCAGCCTGAACTGCACAGTGAGACCCTGTCTCAAAAAGACAAAAAAAAAACACTTGCCAGGTAAGTGCTTATTCTACTGAGCTGTCTCACCGGCCCTTGCATTTCACCTCTTGAGGAGTCCAAACCTGCTTCCTGGTGTGCTGGCACTATCCCTGCTTCTCCTGGGGAAGCCCAAAGTGCCAGTGCATCTGGAGGTATTTGGGGCTGCAAATACCTTCAGAATTTCAGAAGCACTTTTAGAAATTTCCTGACAGCAACCCCACAGGTGCAGCCCATGCCCTGGGGGGTCATGGGCCAGAGTGAGCCAAATAGAGAGGCCAGGAGGCCAGTCATGGCATGGCGGCAAGGGCCCTGCAATCTGCCTGCCTTTTCCAGCAGGCGCTTGCAGCCTCTGTGCTCAGCTCCAGGGGCACAGAGGGAAAGTGGGGCTGGGGCGACTCGGGGTTGAGGGAACCCAGGAGGAGATGTGGTGCTGTGTGCAGGGCTGGCTGTGCCTCTGGCTCACGGGGTCTGGGTCCCCTCTCCTGCTGGATGGCCAAGGCTGTGGGACCTCCTGTGCGAGTCCCAGCAGGAAGCGCAGACATGTGACCCCGACCTGGAGACTCCAGGGGCTTCTCTTGGGGACAAGTCATCACGGGCCTCAGGCGTGCCACCCTCCTGCTTCAGCCTCAGCCTCAGCCTCTTGAGTGCTGGGTCCTTAGGAGCCTTGTGATAAGCTTCCTCTAGGGATTGCCATCTCACCTTTTGAGGCCCTCTATGGGGAGGAAGGCAGTGCAGCCTGACGCCGCCTCCAGTGCCAGAGCCGTGATGAGCACATGTCCCCACCTGGCACCCCCCCCCAGGTAGGCTCACTCTGGGTGCCTCGGGCCCGAGAGCCCACACCCAGCTAGCCTGCCTCTGCATGGGAAACAGCAGACCCTGCTTCCTGGTGCCGTCCAGCTCAAGATGCCAGCGGCACGCTGCACGCAGCCACACATAGTGGGTGTGTGGACTCGTGCCCTGAGTGACAAGGGAAGGTGTGTGGCACTTACACCAGCCTCTGTAGGCAGCTCGCCGAGCTCGTCAGCACTGTCCAGATGTGCATGGCCCCTGTGTCCCCCAGGGCGTTGCCTGCCAGGCTCAGGTGGGTCAGCTGTGTCCTGCTCCCCAGACATGAGGCAAGGTTGGGGCAGCACTGCTCCGTGAGCCTGCAGCTCTCAAGCCTGGGGACAGAAACGCAGGTGAGTGGAAGTTAGGGCCCAGTGTGAGCGGGCAGCACAGGCCAGGCACAGTGGCACATGCCGTGACCACACTTTGGGAGGCGAGGCAGGGGGACTGAGGCAGGTTAGCATCTTTAGGAGAACCAGTCTCAAAATAAACATAAAAAGGGCTGACGGTGTCACAGAGTGCAGTTCCCAGCACTGGAAAGACCCCAACTGGCTGGATGGACAAACCAGGCCCACCCAGGAGCTGCCCCCAAGAACCAGCAGCTCAGGAGCCAGCCAGGGGGAGACCGAGCCACAGAGGCTTAGACGAAGGGGCAGGCGCGCTGCGTGCATGCAGGAACCTGCAGCTTAGAGAAGCAAAGGTGGACATGGAAACTAGAAAGCCTTCATCGGGGTCAGCGGCACCACCAAGAGCAGCAAGATCCCTCTCCTACACAGCAGGGTGGAAAAGCAGCCCAAAGAATACAGCCAGCAAGGAATCAGAGGAGCTTCCATATGTGCCGTGGGGTGTGTGTGTGTGTGTGTGTGTGTTGTGCGCAAATCATTGTGTAAGAACCGAAAGCCAGGCAAACACCAGCCTGCAGGGTCGCGGAGGAAGCTGCACGTTCATGCAAACACCATCACCCAGCACCAAGGAGGAACCAACCAGAGAAGTCACCGGACACCAACAAGCATGACAATACTGAGCAGAGAGGATGCACGTGAAAGGCTCGCTCTGGGTGGCGCTCTAGAGCATCATGGAGCTGCGTGCTGCCTGTCCAGGGCCTTGTCCAGCCTGCTTGCGGTCATCGCGTGACAGCATGACGTCCGTGAGGAGGACGCTGCGCTGCTGAGAGTCAGTGTTGCCCGGGGACAGCAGCGCACAGGGACACGGGCACGATGCTCTCGGGGACACAGGCAGTGTGGCAGGTGCCCATCAGCTGGAGCCCCCGTCCGGCCCACTCACACGAGTCTCCTGAGCTGCCCGGCCAACACAAAGACCGCCGCAGACAGCTCCAGGCAGCCGCCTCGCAGCACCAGGGTCTCCAGGTGTGCGCTGCTCTGAAGGTCGCGGGCCAGGAGGATCCAGTCTCGAGGACAGACCTTGCAGCACTCCAGCCTGGGGGGGACAAGGACACACACACACACATGTGCACACTTGGAGATCACACGTGGGCTGAGACTGAGCTGCACCCAGGGCCACAGAACCTCAAGCCTTGCACTAGGGAGGACCTAGGGTGCTCCTGGACTCTGAGCCACACCCTTCATACCCAGCCGCCACGTGGGTCCCAGGCTGCATGCAGCCCTTGGGTTTTGTGTTTTTGTCTTTTTGAGACAGGGCCTTACTACGTGGGTTCAGGCTGGCCTTGAGCTCATGTTGTGGCCCAGCCTGGCCTCGAACTCCCAACCATCCTGCCTCAGTCTCCAAGTACTGGGATTACAGGTATGTGCCACCATGTTTGGCTACATTCAGTCTTTAAATCTCAGCTTTAGGGGTGCCCACCCTCCCTTCCTCTCTTGTTTTCCTTTCCTTTCCTTCTGCAGTACCGGGGCTTGAACTTGGGACCTTGTGCTTGCCAGGCAGGCAGTTATACCAATGAGCTATATCCCTTGCCCTAGAGGCCCTCATTTCCAAACAAGCACCCAGGTGAGAAGCAAGGCACAGCTGCAGGGGTGACTTCAAGCCCCAAAGCCACTTCCGGCCAAGCCGAGCTTCATCTGGAGCCCCCTGCACCACAGAGCAGCAGCCAGGCCGCCCCTGTGCCCCGGCTGGCACAGGCCACTTCCTCACCAGTGCACAGATCAACTCTGCCCTGGCTGCCACCACTGAAGCCACCAAGGGAGGGTCTGGAGCAGGCTAAGAGCCACCACCCTCACGTGGATCTGGGAGCATCAGCAACCCCAGAGCACAGACTGGCACAGGGGCTTCAGACCCCAGCTCTGCCCGGCCCCACTCCTCACCTCATAATCTGCACGCAGCACTGGGGGGACCGCAGGGTGGCCCGCAGCTGCCTCATGGCCTGGTACCCGACTTTCGCCTGCCGGATTTCTAAGGACCTCAGGTGCGGCTTCTCAGCTAAGATGTAAAACAAGTCTTTGTGCAGCACAGTCTGCCCCACGCGCCTTAACCTGAGGAGGCGGAGGGGGGTCACCACAGGGCCCCGCAGGGTCACCGTGGCCCCTGGCACTGAGCAGGTGGGATCCCCGCTTGGGAGCTCACAACAGGACTGAGACCATGGTGCAGAAGCTAAAGAGAGACAAATCCAGCAAGTCAGGCTGTGAGCAAATTGTCCAGAATGCATGTGACCTCATCGGACAGCTCCGAGCTTGGCCCAGAGGCAGCAGGCAGATGGCTAAGGCGTGGTACATAATTGTAAGGGAGTATTTCAGCCATCTGTGGAAAAGCAAATGGATCTGGAGGCCATAACGCCGAGTGAGGATGGTCAGTACAGGAGGCTAAATACTGTTTCTCCTTAGTGAGGAATCCAAAGTATAAATAAAGGACCGGCAAGACAGTGCAGTGGACTAAAGTGCCTGTTCAGGCCAGCTCAGGCAGGTGCAGGGACCGTGGTTCAAGCCCTGGCACCACAAGCTGTGCTCCCAGGGTGGGCGGAGCCAGCCAGAGTATGGGCATAATGGGGCTTGTCTCTAGTCCCAGTGCCGGGGGGCTAAAAGCAGGAGGGCACCACAGAGCCCGCACTGCGTGGTGGGACTCTGTAACAGCCAAATATGTTCAAAGCAGAAGCATAAATAAAGAGCAAACAGAGGAGGCGGACTCTAGCCCTGGGGGAGGGTGCAGACAGGGAAGCTGGGTGTTCCTTAGCTTCTTTTCCTTTGTTGTTGAGACAAAATACCCGATCCTCGAAGTTAAAGGACATCTGTTCAGCTCCCAGCCTGGAGGTTTCAATCCACAATCCACTGGCTCAAGGCGGGGTGCTACGGCAGGGGGCCCCAGAGAACAGGGCGCTGCACAAGCACCAAGGGGACAACGAAAGACGAGCCTTCCCGTTCCTCGTGCGGCACGCAGGTGGGCGCGGCACGCACACCCTCAATCCCTGCCAGAACTGCGCCTAACCCATAGCGGGCGGACCCCCGCATCACGCGAGCCAGCTCCAGTCGCCCCTGGAAAGCGCGCCCACGGCGGGGCGGCATGAGGCTTTGCGGGCCACCTACGAGCCATCGCAGGGCTGTCAGGACGGGATAAAAGAGCTCCCCTGAAGGAAGGTAACTGTTGCACATCACAAAATCCCGCAGCGAAGAAAACAACCGCGACCTCTCTGGGTTCTCGCTCAGCCTCCTCCACTGCAGGCCTGGTGCCCCCGCTCGCCTCTCTGAGCTTCTGTTTCCCGTCTCCGAGACCGCGCGCGGCGTTTCGCGTGGGCTCAGCGCTGCGTGCTGCCTCGCACACCTGGAAGCGAGGCTCAGCCACAGCCGCCCTGACCCCAGCCCTATCCGGGCCGGCTCTAAGAGTGCCCTAGGCTTCACCATACCTCCGGGGGATATGGACTCGGGATGTAAGAACACGGGGCTCGGACCCTCGGGATCCTTGCAGGGTCCACTCACCCACCGCTTCAGCACGGCCCTTCCTCCAGGGCACCCAGGTGCCCCCAACAGATGAGAAGAGAGTAGTGGAAAGACGGAAATCGCACCTCCCTGGGAGGCTGAGGCAGGAGACTGCCTGCCAACTTTAAGCCCAGCCCCAGCAACTTACCAAGATCCTGTCTCAAAATGTAAAACTTGGCTGCGCCACAGCTCAATGCAAAGATCCTACCTGGCTTAATCCGCAGGAGCACAAAAATAAATAGGTATTAAAAAGGAAATTGGTCCTAGGGGGATGGCTCAGTGGAATAATGCTTCCCTGGAAAGCACAAGGGCCTGAGTTCAATCCCTGGTTCCGCCAAACAAACAACAACAACCAAAAAACAGCCAGGCACGGCAGAAGCCAAACTCTCAGCAGGAACAGTGATCACTAGAGGCCAGGAAGGGCGGAGGGGGGAGGGGAGAAACGTAGGCAGACCAGAAGAGGGCGCACTATTGCTGACAGTGCAGAAAAGGACGCCTGAAGCTAGCCGGGCGTGGTGGAGCTGCCTGTGATCTCAGCACCCGGGAGGCTGAGGCAGGAGGATCCCTGTGAGTTAAAGGTCAGCCAGGGCCACACGGTGCTCAAAGCCAACCTGAACTGTGTAGGGAGACCCTGTGTCAAACGAAACAAAACACTGAATTCTCTAGTGCCCAGCAACATTGAAGGCTGCTTCACAGTATGGCCACTTGTACCTCTCCGAGAAGCGTCGGGGGAGGGCCAAATCTTTTGAGCTCTTGCTGTGCTGTGCAGCTTAGCTTTCTGCATGCGGATGAGCTGGTGAGCTTCTTCCCATTCTGCAGCATGCTCTTCACTCTGCAGTGGCTCTTTGGCCGCCCAGGAGGTTTTGACCTAAGACATCCCATCTGTTGATTCCTGACGCTATTTCCTGTTCACAAAGTCCTTCCTGCGCCCTGGGGTGCCTACTTGGGTCTCCTAGCAGGCTTTCTTTCTTGTGTACACGTGGCCCTTTGACCCATTTTGATCCTAGTCCAAGCTGTGCTGAGCTGTGGCTCGGGGTTGTCTTCTGCAGCGCAGGGCCAGCTCGCCAGCACCTCATTTGTTAGTGAGGCGGTCCCTCCTCAGCACACAGCCGCAGCCTTTCTGCCAAAGATCAAGCTGTTGATTGCATCTCTGGTTGGTTCTGCATCCTGCTCTGCTCCACTGGCTCCCATGCCTGCCTTGGTACTGGTGCTATGCCGGTTTTTAAAAATAAAACTCACTGTAGCTTTATAATAGATGACCATTATAAAAATGTAAATTAAAATAACACTAAGATTCCATTTCATCCCAAAAATCAAATAAGGGGGCTGGGGAGATAGCTTGGCAGTCTAAGCGCCTGCCGGGCAAACCTAGGGACCCAGCTCGAGCCCTAGTACCATACATGGCCTTGTGCCATGCATGCCTCTAAGCCTAGTGCTGGGAGGCTGAGACAGGAGGATCGGGACAGGTCTGAGCTGCATAAAGAGGCCCTGTATCAAATACAAATAAATTTTTTAAAAAGCAATCAATTAAGTAACAAATTGATTGTTAATTAAAGCCTCTCTTAATTAAAGAGAGGCTGTGAAGAAGAGGAACCCTTTTTCTCTACTGTTGGAGGGTGTGAGAGCTGATGCTAGTACAGTGGAAATCAGTACAGAGATGCCTCAAAAACTTACTCTAGAAAGGCCGTTTGACCCAACTTTTCCCTGTCCGGGCATTTTCCCCAAAGAGCTGGCCATCATATCCGAGTTTACAGCAGCACAACTCACCATAGATAAATCTTGGAAGTGGCCTGTATATCGACGAACAGGTAAGTGGCCAAAGCCAATGTGGTGTCTGCACACCACGGAGTAGACGAAGGATGGACTGAGTCATTGGTAAGAACATGGGCACACCATGGGGCCAGAATGTTACGTGAAACAAACCAGACCCCCATGCTTAAATATCACTCGGTTTTCTTAGATGAGAAACCCAAGGTGTAAATAAAAAGCAAGCTGCAAGACAGAGTGGACAGGGAGACAGAACTTTCTCTAAGGGAAGGGGAGGGAGAGAGAAAGGAATGGTGATGTGGGGGTGTGTTTTCGCTGCGTCCAGATGTCCCCCAGTGCCACATGTGCTCACAGGCGGGGCTTCTTGAAGTGGCTGGACCCAGCGTGTGCGACGTTAGGATGGACTCACGGTGTAGTGCTGGGCTCCAGGGGCTAGGATTATGGCATGAGCAGCCTGGGTAGGACACAAGGGATAGAAAGAGCGGTGGCCGCCCCTTGCTGCCCTGCCTCCTTCTGCCCACCACAGACCGTTTCTCCACTGCCACACCGCCCTGCTTGGGAGCCAGCTGAGTGTGGACTGAAGCGTCTACGAACTGAGCTAAATAAACCTTTCCTCCCTTAACTTTGGACACCAGGTATTTTACCTTGAGACAAAGGACAGAAAGGCAATGACAGAAAGTCCCTAAGCCGGCGCCCACGTGCCAGGCCCTCCTGCCATGCGGTCTCATCATTCTCAGAAGCAAACCCCCAGCTGAGGAAAGCGGAGTGCGACAACACCTAGACCAGAGGGCACCTTGTCAGGAAAATAGAAGCAGTCACAGGGCTTAGCTCAGCCTGTCAGGTGGCCCCGCTTTGTCCCTCCCTGCCCAGCCACCCTGTCTCACTGCCATGCCCCATGCCTAACCGACCTCCTCCGCCTGCCACTGCCTGGATCTTGGCCCGGTGAGAATTGAGGAGGCCAATAAACCCTTGCTTTACACTATCCTGCGTCTGCCCAGCTTGCTGGTCTTGCTACAGTCTCCTTCGCCCAGCGCACACAGGGACGTAAACCTCACATCCAAATCAAACCAAGTTTAAGAGCAGGGAGTTGTTCAGTCAGAATAGGTAGCAAAAGGGGTTGGGTGATTCCCACTTGGAGCAGTGAGGAATGTGTGCCCAGCCAGGACCCTGCACGCGCAGAGCCTATGGACATGTTGCCCTCGGAGGGCCTCTGGTTACACATTGGGAAAGGTCGCTGCGTGCCAGCCAGAGCCTGGCTTCCCAAGGTGCACTCGCGTGGGCAGGGCCACATGTACTCACGACAGGCTGCGCAGGCAACACTGAGGGTGCTTCAGGACAGTGGCCAGCTGCTTCACGAACGGGGATGCCAGGACGGCGTTGGTCACCACCAGGGCCTGCAGGTCTCCATTAGCGCTGAGCACGGAGCAGAGGTCTCCCCACCAGCGGCACTGCCTGTCCCTCTCCGGTGTCCTGTGAGAGCCAGGAGGAGCAGGGGACAGACGCTCACTCAGCAGACTTGGGGCGCTCCAGGGAGGACCAGTCGGTCACGGTGAGAAGACGCCGTGCCACGTCCGTGGTCAGGGCTCTGCTCGCGCCAGTCGCCCGTTTTAGGGTTGCAAATTAAAACTACACCGTGTGTCTGTTCACTGCAGAAAGAATGGCTATCACCAGGAAATCAAATACCAGCAGATGCCGGAGCGGCTGTGGGGAGAAAGAACCCTTGCACACCGCCAGTGGGAGTGCAGACTGGTGCGACAACCATGGGGAGCGCTGTGGAGATTCCTCGAAGGCTGATGCGAGGCATCCCATCTGACCCAGCTGCTCCCCTTCTGGCCTCCTCCCGAGAGCTGCAGAGCCCGTCGCCGAGGGGCAGGCGCACTCGTGTTTCTAGCAGTGCTGTTCCTCACGGCTGCGTCCTGGAAGCAGCCCATCTGTCCACCCACAGGTGACTGGATGCAGAAAATGTGGCATTTGTGCCCAGTGTGGTGCTAGGTGACCCTGAGGCCCCAGCTAAATGACACAAACCAGCTAGAGTGTCACATGGCTTCCTTTACTGCAGACGCACAGTCTAAATAATTGAAAGAGCTGGCAGGAACCAGCTGAAGAGGGGATGACAGGAGGGAGGGGTGGCACAGGGCATAGGAACAGCGAAGGTACAGGACTGGTCTGCCCCACTGAGGAGGCCGCCAGCAGGGCTGGAGAGGAGGGCGCACTCACCCAGCCAGTGGAAGGCTGTCCCCTGGCTCCGGCTGCAGGGCCTCCCCGAGGGCCTTGGAGATGGTCAGTTCAACGCTCTTCAGGTTCCGGCAGTGAGAAAAGCAGAAGGCGGCTGCCTGAAGGTCACGGTCGCTGTCCAGCGTCAGGATGACCGTGCTCAAGCCTGCCAGGGCCTGGCTCGCAAAGGCCTCTTCCTTGACCTCAGGCAGGCAGTGGAACAGCTGCGGGACAGCCTGGCTCAGGCGGCATGACTGGTACTGGTACATGTCAGCGAGGACTTTGAGCACCTTGGCCCGGTTCTCCGTGGTCACCCTGTGATGGACACTGCGCTCCACCACAGTGGCACAGGCCGGGTTTAAGAGGCCAAAGAGGAAAAAGCCCATGTGGGCCTGGTAGTACCAGCTGTCCACGGGCCCAGCCAGCAGGCCCCAGATGTTGATACTGGTCAGCACGTTGTAGCTCTTCAGTCTCTGTGGGAAGCAGAGCACGTAGAAGAGGGCGGCCAGCAGCTCCTGGAAGACGAAGAGGGTGAAGAGGTAGAGGTCCTCGCGGCGGCCCTCCACTTTGCGGAGCACGTTGGCACCCAGGAAGGCAGCAGTGCTGGCCTCGTCCAGCCTGGCCCTTGACAGGTCCTCCTTGCTGAACCAGCACTTCTGGTCCCACATGCCGTGGGCTGCCAGCTGGCACAGGCCCTCCAGGGAGCCCCGGGCCCTGAGGCTGGGACAGCCCCGCAGCAAGGTCGAGAGGAGCAGCACCAGCACCGAGGTGACGTTGGGGCACGTCTGCTCCCAAGGCCCCCGCCGCTGCCTCAGGCCGCAGCAGACCGCCCAGCACACCACCGGCACCCGGCACAGGGACCAGAGCGCTGCGTTCTCTGCCATGAAATTTAAGGCCTCACTGCCCTGCCTCGTGTTGCCAAAATACATCCTGAAGTACTCGATGGTTTCCGTCCTGTCGAACCCCGGGAGGTTGACAATGGAGGGCTGCGTGAACAGGTGGCTGACGGTGTGCCAGGAGGCCGGCCTGATGGCCACCAGCAGGGAGGCCCCCGCCAGCATGGTGCCACTCAGCAGGGAGCTCAGCAGGACAGAGCCGGACAGCTGCTTCCCCAAGTCTTGGCTCAGCTCCTCCAGCCCCGGCAGGACCTTGGGCGCGAGCTCCTCAAAGCCGTCGAAAACTAGCAGGAGCCGCTCAGGATGGGCCAGGAGCCTGGAGGTGAAGGCTGGAGACGCGCACAGCTGGCGCGCCATCAGATCCCAGCAGCTCTGCCTCCACTCCTCCGTCACCTCCCGGCAGCGGAAGTAGAGAGCGAGCCAGGCCCGGTGGGGGTAGAAGACGTCCCGGGCCCAGGCCAGCATCACCTGCCTGGCCAGCGTCGTTTTCCCAACGCCTGGCACTCCCCAGAGGACCACGGTCTTGGGCGGGGCCCGCGCAGCCCTTCTGGGTAGGAAGAGGCACGGCAGGAAGGCCCGGTGCCGGCGCGCCTCTCTGTATAAGAAGCCCTCCCGGCTTCCGGGCCACGCTGTGCGCTCGCACGCCTGGGAGTATTTCTCGGCCACTCGCTGTTTGTAGGCCCTTATTTGATCTGGAATCAAGACAGGAGAGCAAGACTGATGGGAAAGAACCGAGAATCCAGCACGGAGAGGCTGTGGGGTCCCACTGACCCCAGGAGCAGAGCTGCTGGTGTCGGGGGGGGGGGGAACAGCTGCGCCCAGGCTCGGGGAAGTCGCATGGCCTAGAACTGCTGCATGACCCTCCTCAGCTTGAGGAAAGTATTTGGGTACTGTGGGGCCTTTTATCTTTAAACAAAGCAAGGAGCAGGGCCGAACCCTGGGACGGGCAGCAGGGGCGGGACCTGTCCGCAGCCAGTACCACATGTGTCTCCTCCAGGCTGTCACTGGGGTGGAACAAGGTCTCCTTGTGTCCCTGGATGGCTGGCGGGCAGCAGGAGCTGGCCAGGGCTTGAGTTCTCAGCCCCGATTGGATTCCCAACCCTGAGTACCTGGGGAACCTCGAGCACGGAGACCTGGGCCGGGACCTGTGTCACCGCCAGCTCCTGGGGCTCTGCTGTGCTGTGAGACCAAGCTGTGCCGAGGTTGTGCTCAGCCCCTGTGTCCCCCGGCCACCATGCTGCGGTGCCCACGTGACACAGGCTCCTTCTGAGTCCTGCTGTGGCTGGGTCTGGGTCCACAGGAAAGCCCACCCCTGCCACCTGCTGCCACTCACCAGGCTCCTCCTGCTCCAAGCTCTCTGGTGTCTGTCTGGGATTCCTGTCCTCAGGTCCCAGGTGAGGGAGAACGGCTGGAACAGAGAAGAGCGGTCCCGTTGGCACAGGGCGGGGCCCTGGCACAGCGTCAGAAGCGCCCTTGGCGGCGAGGCCTGGCCTGCGACCTGGGAAAGGGCCCCTCTGTCCTCACGCTGTGGAACGGCCGTGGCTCCTCTGATATGCTTGGGTGCCATCACGGGCCACGCACAGCGGCCCGACCACTGTGTCCCTAGTGACCTCAGGGCCAAAGGTTATCTACTGCGCTGTTCACTGCACTGAAACCATGCAGCGATGGGGCTCTTAGGTTGTGTTCCCCACCCTCCCAGTCACTAGCTTCTCTCCTACAAGCAGGATGTGCAGATGCAGGCGACAGATGCCGCCCTGTGAGGCCAACCAGGCGTCCTTCCTGACCTGTGCTTTCTGCTCAGGTGGCCAGGCGCCCACCCAGAAGCCAGCTACTAGCTGCTCAGGTCTTCAGCCCTGAACCCACCCCATCCACCCGGAGCCAAACCCCCACTCACCCGTGAGCTCTTTTTGCACCTGGACACACATTTTCTCCTTGTTCATCTTGGTGAAGATGTTGTGAGCCACATCCCAAGCTCGCCGGCCGGGGCACCGCTCCACCAAGAGGTGAACCACTTCCGCCCAGCTGGCCTTAGCCAGCAGGTCCCAGGTGACAGGGCTGGGGCTGGGCCTGAGCCGCTCCTCCAGCAGCAGCTGCTTGAACCTTTGCAGCTCCTCCTGGCTCAGGTCAGCCATGTACAGCATGAGCCCGTTTTCCCAGGGCGAGGCGGAGGGCCTGACCGTTGTCTGGGGCATCATCAGGGAGGAGGGGGAGGCCGAAGGGAGGGGAGGGTGTTGACTCCGGTTCCCGCTGCTCATCTTGGCACAGCAGCAAAGACAGCTGGCCAGGAGCGAGCGCAGGCGAGAGCTGTGGAGACAGGGAAGACGAAAGCGGAAGGGCTGGCCAGCGCAGAGGATTCAAGTGCCCGCTTAGGCAGATGCAGGGGTCAGAGGTTCAATCCCCAGCCTGCCGTGCCAGGGGCATGGTGGCTCAAGCCTGTAATCCCAGCTCTTGGGAGGCTGAACTCAGGTGGATCACTACCAGTCCGATCTGTGTAGTGAGATCCTGGAGACACTAAGAAAGAAAGAAAGAAAGAAAGAAAGAAAGAAAGAAAGAAAGAAAGAAAGAAAGAAAGAAAGAAAGAAAGAAAGAAAGAAAGAAAGAAAAGAAAAAAAAGCAAAGCAGAGACAAGCTGGCCTGGTGCTGCAGGCCAATCATCCAACACGTGGAAAGAAAGAAAGAAAGAAAGAAAAGAAAAGAAAGCAAAGCAGAGACAAGCTGGCCTGGTGCTGCAGGCCAATCATCCAACACGTGGAAAGAAAGAAAGAAAGAAAGAAAGAAAGAAAGAAAGAAAGAAAGAAAGAAAGAAAGAAAGAAAGAAAGAAAGAAAAGAAAAAAAAAGCAAAGCAGAGACAAGCTGGCCTGGTGCTGCAGGCCAATCATCCAACACGTGGGAGGCTGAGGAGGGAAGATGGCAAGTTTGATCCCAGCCAGGGCAGTTTAGTGAGATCCAAGTGGTTTTTGAAGGGCTGGGGATGTGGCTCAGTGCAAAGGTCCTGGGTTCGATCCTCAGTACCACAATAAACAAACAGCAGCCACAAGGGCAGACTCATTTAGGCCACATTTGGCAGACTACGCTGTGTCTGCCCTGTTCCTCAAGTGTCTCCACTCTGTGGATAAGCAGGGTGCAGAAACATGAGTGTTTAAACTCAAATCCATGTTGCATCTTTATTTCCTCTGCTCTCTTTTGAGAAACAGGCAGGGAATATATCAATGCTTTCATGAGCATTTAAACAAAAGGAAAATAAACAAAAAAGGAAATTAGAAGCAGGTAAAAATAATTAACCTAAAATCTAGGAACTACATGGCCAGGTAGAAGTCCCCATTGGGGGCTGGACAGATCGCTCAGCAGTGTAAGCTTCTGCCTGGCAAGCACAAGAACCCAGGTGACATCCCTGGCATGGTGGTCCATGCCTGTAATCCCAGAGCTGGGAGGCTGAGACACGAGGATCACTATGAGTCTGACCTATGTAGTAAGACCCTGTACCAAATCAATAAATAAATACAGAAATAAATAAACATTTTTAAAAAGAAAGAAATCCCCATTTGGACTAAAAATCATCTCAAATTGAAAAACAAAATTTTTTTTTTTTTGTACCTGGAATTGAACTCAGGACATCGTGTTTTCCAGGAAGGCACTTGTGCAGCTGAGCTACATCATTGGCTCTTGAATAAAATTTTTATTCCTAACAGACATCACAGGTACATTTTTGTTCCTCCAACTCCATTCCATATCAGCCGTTTTTGCCCAACAGTTTTCCCCTCATAACTTCTTTAATTTTAATTTTTAAGATAGGGTCTCTCTATCTAGTTTGAATTGCACTGGAGCTCACTGCCTACCCCAGGTTGGCTTCACATGTATGGCAATCCTCCTGCCTCAGCCTCAGTGCATGAATTACAGGTGTGCACCATCAGCCTGGTAACCACCCTTTAGGTAAATATGTTTAGGATGGACAGGGCTGCAATGTCTGAGTCCCTGGTGGAATCTCGAGCACCCCAGGGCCCGGAGAGCTTGAGCAAGAGCTCCGCCACCTCCTTTCCCCCCCCAGCACAGCGAATCCACGTGAAGTGTCAAGTGGGGAGGCTGGGGGCACCTGATGCACCAGGTACCAAGACGAGCATTTCCACACTGGTGACCCCCTCCTCACACCTCTTTCTCTTCTGAGTCCTGGCTGCCGTAATTTTTCTGGCCATACCTGCCCACGGCTGTCCTGGGCCTCCAAGGCCACCACGCTGCTCTCTGGTCTCGGGGCTTTCCAGCTTCTTCAGTCTCTGGACTTCTAGCTTAGGAAAGAAGGACTCCAGTTCAAGGCCTGGAAGCTGGCAGTGACTTGATCAATAAGAGCTGGCGATTGTCAGAGCTTAATTTTTAACCTTTCCATTGCATTTTCGATATGGACCAAGTGGGCTTGGTAAGCCTGAGTGTCTGTTATAGTCACCAAGGAAATGGGATAAGGGGGCTGGGGGGACAGATAGCTCAGTGGTCTAGGTGCCTGGCAAGAGAAAGACCCGGGTTTGATTCCTGGTACCATAAGCTGTGCTGGCCCTGAACAGGGCCCACCAAGCCAGCCACGAAAACCAGGCATGGTGGCGCATGCCTGTAATCCCAGCGCTAGGGAAGCTGAGGCAGAAGGATCCCCACAAGTCTGAGCTGCACAGTGAGACTCTGTACCACAAATATAAATAATAAATAATAATAACAATAATAATAATAATAAATGAGACAGGGAGAATAGTAAATAGCAAAGAGGAACAAAATAGACCACTCACCCTTGAAGGGAATTAGGCTATGCGGCTCCTTCCTGGCAAAAACACCTCCCAAAGCTAAAAGCCAAGCCCTCACAGCCCATACCACCCTTATGGGCTGCGGAGGCAGCAGGTGACGCCGGCCCCTCCCATTGGCTGGCGCTGGCTCATTAGCATTCTTCCTCCGCAGGTCTGAGCGCTTTCAGCATCCCAGGCCCAGAGTTAATGGGCTACAATCCTGAGACACAGGTTCTTCTGATCTTGAAGGGCTCAGCCCTAACTCCTGGGTCCAAGGACTAGCAGCCTCAAGGTAGCTGCTTGGAGAACCCCCCGGACTCCTGGAGGTCGAACCTGTGTCCAGGCCAAACGTGTTGCTTCCCGCTTGGAGCCATCTGCGGCTGCGCGTGGCAGCCGCATCCACAATGTGTGGAATAAAGGAGGGTCCCAGTATCTCCAGGGTCCAGTCCGGCCCCACAGCCCAGGCCCTGGCAAAGGAGATGTGGACGCAGATCTGGTGGGCAAAGGGAAACCTAGCAGCGAAAAGTGTCAGGGACGCAACACTAAGAAAGACCGGCTTGCCCAAATTAAGACCAACAACGACAAATGCACGTGCTCTCAGGACACGGATGCTGCCTCCGAGGAGAGCAGCAGGCTTCACACAGGATGCTCGCAGTCGCAGATGGCGTGGTGTTCTGTCGTGAGACACAGCAGAGCGAAAATCAAAATCAAAGAGGCTTTTATTAGGTTTATAGGCCACAGGCACGAGATTGTTATGAGGGAGTCACCACCCTGCTCCTTGGTTGACTTCGGGGCACATGGTAATTTTGGGAAGAGATACCCAACAGGCCTGAAGAAGCAGCTTTTTCTCCTCCTAGAGGGATTCTCAGCATGTGGCCTGGACCAGCAGAAGCAGGGCCACCTGAGGCCTTGCGAAATTCGAAAGTCGGGAGCTCTCAGCTGCACTTGAAAGCTGTCGGTGCAGAAGCTTTAAGGAGAGACAGAGACAGAGAGTGAGCCCTCAGTGAAGGTGGGCAGGACCTCCAGGAGTCAGTGGGCCTGCGAGGACAGCCACCTCCCTCCTCCAGAGTCCCTGCTGGCCCACAAGGAGCATGGGCTGTGCAGCCTGACTTTGGGGAAGGAGCTGCCCTTGGCTGTCTGGGTGGGACTTTCTGTTTCGTTTGCTGCAGGACCTCGGGGTCTCCCAGCCCCTCCCTGGTGGCTGAAGAACGGCTCAGAAAAGCTTAGCTTCTTTAGGCCTACAGTGTGAAACTGGCCACTTTTGCCCTGTAGCTAGTGATTAAGAGAATACACAACCCATCGGCCCTTGCACGCCCCCATCCGCTCTCTTCCTCTGTGCTGCATGTGGAAGTGGCAGCCGTCTCCTGCTTGGCACCATGGCAGCCCTCAGACCCCTTGTGAAGCCCAAGATCATCAAAGAGAGAACCAAGAAGGTCATCCAGCACCAGTCAGATGGATACGTCAGAATTAAGCGCAACTGGCAGAAACCCAGAAACATCAACAGCAGGTTCAAGGGCCAGAGCTTGATGCCCAACGTAGGTTATGGAAGTAGCAAAAAGACAAAGCACTCGCTGCCCAGGGCTTCCAGAAGTTCCTGGTGCACAGTGCTACGGAGCTGGAGGCGCTGTTGAGGCCTGACAAGGCTTCCTGCGCAGAGATTGCTCATCACATCTCCTCTAAGAGCCGCAAGGCCATCGTGGGAAGAGCAGCCCAGCTGGCCATCGGGTCACCAATCCCAACGCCAGGCTGTGCAGCAAAGAAAATGAAGAGACCGCCTGGGTGTGTGTTAATTTGTGCTTCAGTAAAACCACAAAAAATGTACAAAAAAAAAAAGAGAAAGAATATGCAATCTCATTATTCCCTTTCACAGCCCCGGCCACCTGAACCCAGGCCCCTGCCTGAGGGCATAGAAGCCTCTAGCCCCCCATCAGCTCCTCCATGGGCGCCCCACACCAGGTGGCCTAAGACCCTGCATCTCTCAGTGACACCCACAGGGGTTCAGGCACCCAACCTCTCTACTTGTCTGCCCCCCAGCTAGGTCATGTCTGTCCCTGCAGGGGATCCTCACTGGCTTCCAGGCTGTGTGGGAGAAAATCCACCCCTCTCTGCCTGCCTACCTGGGCTGGCCCTGACCAGTCCTGCACACAGCTGTGTGTCGGTCCTTCCACGGCACCCACAGGGCAGCATTTGGGTCGTGAGTTGTCCCACCATGACGACTTGCGTGTCCCTCTTGTGGTCTTGTCGGGACAGACTTGTGGCCGTGGGATTTCCAGGTCAAAGGGGCAGAGGGCAATGACGCTTGACCAGAAGCTGGCTCACCTGTGTCTGCGGGGTGAGCCCTCTGCACCCCCAGCTGCGTACGACAGGACTGCTTCCCCACACGCTCACCACGGAGTGCAGCGTCATGCTTGTGGGTGTGCAGCTTTAGCTGGCATCTCTAGCACGTGAGATACTCAGCACCTTTCCTGAAGACAAAGGTTGTCACTTCTTTGCTTATGAACTGCTGTTAGATTTTCTTTCCAGTTGTTGATTTCTCAGTGTACTATTATTATTATTATTATTAGTTTTTGGCAGAACCGGGGATTGAACTCAGGCCCTTGCACTTGCCAGGGAGGTGCTTATTCCACTGAGCCATCTCCCCGGCCCTCTCAGTGTTTTAAAGTGCCTTAAGATCAAAGTTACAAACTCGGACATAAGGTGCAAATGTTTCCCGGGCGGTCATTTGTCCTTGTACTTTCTTAGTGCACCTCTTGATCTGGGGGCTTCACACAACTTGCACAGTGCGGTCTGTCTTTTCTCTAGCTGTTGCTACTGAAGTCCCTGTGGTGGCACACGGCTGGAATCCCGGCTCCTGGGAGGGTCGTGGGAGCTCAAAGCCAACCTGGGCTACAAAGTGAGTTCAAGGCCAGCCTGAATTGCCTAGAAAGACCCTGCCTTTTAAAAAAAATTAATCCTAAATATTAGTTAAGAAAAATTCCCCTCTACTGGGTTGTAGAGGAATTCAGATGTGTTTTCTTCTAGTACTTTTATGGTTTTATAATTTATGTATGTATTCACAGCTTTGACCCATTGGGAAATGATTTTTTTTGGTATAGTATAAGAAACAGATCTACCACCATAACACTCATTAAAACCACATTATCATCATCTCACACCAGAAATACCATAGTTATCAAACTTTCATGCGTATTTAATTCTATTTCTGTTTTTTTCTAGTCCGTTCCTTTGCTCAGTCTGCACATATGCCAGGACTAGGTTAGTTATAGCTATAACTAGGTTCTAGTTATAAAAGTTTTATGGTGTATCTACCAATACCTGGTAGGGTATTTTCTTCTTGCTCTTTTCATTTTAAAAAAAATTATGTACTTGGTACAGGGTCTCACTATGCAGCTTGGACTTGTAGTGACCCTCCTGTTTCAGCCTCCCCAGTGCTGGGGTTCTAGGTGTGCACCACCGTGCTGGGACCCAGCGGGTGGCTCAGTGCACAGCCAGCATTGCATGTGGTGCCAGGGATCAAACCTGGGCCCTTACGCCTGCCAGACAGGCACTTAGGCCGTCAAGCTATGTCCCTGGCTGCTTACTCTTTTCTTTTGGAGGATTTTCCCAGCTATTCTTATTTGTTTGTCAAGCTGAACTTTAGAATCTATGTCTCCTGCCCTCACCCCAGAGATGGGAGTGGGGACAACCAGACAACCAGAAAGAAAAGGGAAAGCTGAAACCAAAATCCAAAACCATGCTGTGAGGGGTGTGTGTGGGGGGAGGGGTGGAGAGGAGTGACTGCTGGTGAGGGTGAGTCTGTCTCCCTGCAGACCCTGCAATATCGCTCCCTAAGGTCAGTGTCTACTTTTGGGTCTTGTAAGAATGTGCTTATAGGCAGGGAGGGGATAGGGAGGAATCAGGGAATGAAGCCGTGTTCTGCGCCTGTACCAACTCTGCACAGGAAGTAAGCGTGTGTCCTGCACACGGGTGCTAGCCCACCACAGCATTTCCTTCTCGGTACCAGAAATTGAACTCAGGGCCTTTCACTTGCCAGCCAGGCAGGTGCTCATGCCACTGAGCTATATGCCCTACTACTGAGGTTGCACTCAGGACCGACTAAGATCTCCAAAAATGTACCTCAGAGTTTTCCTGGCTTAAGTTTGAATATTTCTTGTTAAGCTTAAAAGTAGGCAGTTCATCCTCTATGTTTTCCTCTAGTCGGCAAGGGTCTTCTTTTCATTGTCTTATTTATTTAAATATTTTTCTTTTTACATCAGGAATCAAGCTCAGGACCTCGAGCTGGCCAGGGAGGTGCTGCGTCACTGAGCTATGCCTCTCGCCTATTTCTTTTCACTGCTTATTGTCATTTTTCTTGCTTATTTGAAGTCGATTGATATTGGATGCTTTTTTCTTTTCTTTTTCTTTTTGAGATGGGGTCTTGCTATGCAGCTCAGGCTGGCCTCAAACTCACAAGATCCTCCTGCCTCAGCCTCCAGAGTGCTGGGATTACAGGCTCCACCGCGCCCAGGGGCCAAATGGTTCTCAATGCTCGCTTGTTCCTCTTTCTCATTGCTGGAGGAGACCTCACGGTGGAAGGAGGTGGCCACTGGCACCTTGCCTGTCACCAGCCCCTTGCTGGCGCAGAAGAGCAAGCTCCCTCGGGATCGCATGGCTTTAACTAGGACCTGCCATTCAGGCCTGGAGGAGAAGGGACACAGCTCCGTGGCTCCCCAGCCTGCTGGGAAGAGTGGGAGGGGGCCGGGTGGGCAGGCCACACGTGAGAGGCTCCCTGCCCCAGAACTGCGGTCAGGCGCCTCCTCCCCTCCTGGGGCGCCCCCAGCCAGGGCCCGCCCTCCTTCTTTGTCTCCTCCCTCGGGGAGCCTCTGCCAGCTAGACCTTTGCTCCTCAGCCATTTCTTCGGACACTTGCTTTTGCGAGCTTGTAACGCTCCGTGGCTCACTCCGGGAAGGCCGCCAGCAGAATCCCGAGTCACCTGCCCCCAGGAGCTAGGGTCCCTGAGACGGGGTGGGGGGGCGGTCTTCTGGTGACAGAGGAGGGGACACAGGCACAAGTACAAGCACATTTAAAAGGCAGGAGCCAGCCCAAAACCAGCAGTATTTTGGTGATGACAGGCAGCGTTTCCTTCCAGTATCCCCAGCCCTCGGTGGTCGTGAGCTCAGCTCCAGACTTCTCCAGTCCTGGAGGGAACACACGAGGAAGGGAGCAGGAGGAGGAGGACAAGGAGAGGAAGATGGGGAGGAGGGGAGGGAGGAACAAGGGGAAGAGGCAGGGGGAGGGGGGAGGGAAGGGACACGGGAGACAGCGGTGCACAGCGGTGCTGGCCTCGGGTTGCGGGACTCAACAAGCGCGAAGCCAGCTTCCCAGTCAGCGTGCACTTCAGGCGGGCGTCGAGCGATGCCTGGGGCGCTTGGTGAGGACCGAGGGCCCTTCTGGAATGCAGCTTCAGCGGCACCAGCTCCAGAGGTATTTGCGTAAATGCACTCTGAGCCGAGGCCCTCTTGGTGCTCGCACACAGCGGAGGATTGGCCTGATGCTGAGCCCGGGGCTGGCCGCAGGGGGCGCTGGGGCGTGACCCGAGGGGCTTACCTTCCCCCAGCTCCTCCCTTCACTCCCTGCTTCTTGGCCGCCGTGAGTGGAGCACATTCCCTGCTCCAGGCCCTCAGCCGTCCGTTTCTCTCTTGGAGCCAGCGACTGTGGATTGAAAGCGGGACCTCTGAGTGTGGGTGTTTTGTCCAGCAGCAGGGAAGCGACTACGGCGACAGGACTGTCACCTGGAATTGTAACAGAACTGGCGAACCTGTTCTTCTCCGGAAGCCCCACTGCTCAGGCCCAGCCTCTCGGCCGCACTGGCAGGGCGACCTCACATTCACGCGCTCAACTCCACAACCACGGATCCTCCTCCTTGTTCACGGGTTCTGACTCCGAGAGCGACCTGCTTGGTCACTCCGCCACTGACCCCACGCCAGTGTGAGCAGGGCTTCCACAGTCCTTGGGGGCAGCATGAAGCGGGGAGGAGCTGAGGACACATGCGGCACGCTGCCTGTGCCCGGAGCTCAAAGTGGCCAGTGAGCACTGTGGCTTTAACACTGTATGTTTTCAGTGGATGACGTTAGTGTGTGGATGTCACAGTGTAGCGTGCTATTTTTAGTGCCTGAAGACTTTCTGTACTATTTGTCATAAAAGTAGGCTCATTTGCTTTCCCACAGCATGCAGGGGTCCTCTTCTTGTCACCTTTATCTTTGTGACAGTAGCCCCCAGCAGCGTGAGGTAATGTCTTTCACAACTCCCACAAGTGGGGCTATTGGGCAGTGTTTCCCACAACTGGTGGCCATTAGTCTGCCTTCTTTTGAGAAACGCCTCTTCTGTTTGTCTATTTCAAAGTTGGGCTACTTTTTAATTTTTTTGTTTGTTTTAGGACAGGGCTTACAGGGTCTCACTATACAGATCCGACTTGTCATGATTCTCCTGTTTTCAGCCTTGCAAGTGCTGGGATCGCAGGTGCGTGATACCGCGCCCAGTCTCAGTTGCCATCTCTGTGAGCCCCGGGGTTGGGGCCAGCACGGCAAGCTAGGGACTGAACGCAGGCCACCGACCTCTGCCTAAGCAGGTGCTTTAGTCCACTGAGCTATCAGGCTGGCCTATGGGTTACTTGTTTTTTAACTTCCTTCTTTTTATGAGTTCTTTATATTTCCTGGATATTGACTTTCTGACAATTAAGATGTTCTGCCATTTTACAGGTTCCTTGTGTTATTTCCTTGGCTATTTAAAATTGTGTTGGTGTGTTGTGACCCTATTTGTATATTTTTGTGTTTATTTGGGTCAGATGCCAAAAGTCACTGCTTGAGACCCAGGTCAGGAGCGTCTCCTGTGTTTTGTTCCCATCTCAAGGTCTTTCACCACCCTGAGTTGACTTTTGTATGTGGCTATGACCTAAGAGTCTAATTTCGTTTTCTGTGTGTGGAGACCCAGCTTTCCTAGCTCCACTCATTGATATGGAAACTGTCCTTCCTCATTTTGTCTGGGGACCGTCAAAAATTCAGTTGGTTGTAAATCCAGGGATTTATTTCTGCAGTCTCTATTCTCTTGCATTTATCCACCTGCCTGTTTTATGTTAGGGACGTGCTGCTTAGTTACAATTGTTTTGTAGACTATTTTGAAATAGAGTAAGGTGGTGTCTCCAGCTTTGTTCTTTCTGCTCAAGATTGCTTTGGCTAATAGCTCAGTGGATTAAAGCTCCTGCAAGCAGGCGCAAGGGCTGGGGGTTCAATCCCCAGGCTTTCCATGCTGGCCCTGCCCCTGGGACATGCTGAGATAGCAATTGAGACTGGGAATGATGTAATCTCAGCTCTTGGGAGGCTGTAAACAGGCAGATCACTACTCAGTCTGATCTAGTAGGACACCCTGAACACCCTAAAGACCTTTCCCTAAAGCTCACACACACACACAAAGAGTGCTCTGGCTGTTCTGGGTCCTGTGAGTTGTAGGATGGGTTGTTTTATATTTCCAGGAAGAATGTCATTGGGATTTTGATAAGGATCAGCATCCTTTGAATAGATTAAATGCTTTGTTATTCATGTTTTCTTCCATTGACTTCTTTCTTGTTTTTAGCTTTATAATTCTTATGTTGGCTACCCCAGAGGTGTCAGTGTCCATGTTCAACTTGCTATATTTTATCTGAGATGGCTTCACTTGCTACTTTCTGGCCAGTTTTAGGAAGGAGAGTTAAGAAGTGCACTTTGCTGTGGTTATTTAGAGACCAGCTCATGGCATCAAACAGGTACACCGTGTGGTGCTCACAGCCCTCTTGTATGTCCAGGACCACACTGTGTGTCAGGACATAACCTCGAGACAAGGGGGCCTCTGTTCAGAGCTCAGATGTTATGGTTTGTGTCTAGTTGTTCCCCCAAAGCCTTATGTAAGTTAGGGGGCAGAGGCGGCTGGAGAAGCAAGAGTGGCTTGAGGGGCGGGGCCAGAGGGGTGGGGCCAGAGGCACAAACTGTTCAACTGGCTCCCCTGTGCTTTCTTGGAGATGTGGAGCAGGTCATCCTGGACACGGCAGCGCCCCAGCCTCTCCTCCACTGTCTTGAAACCTCCAGCAACTGTGAGCTAAATAAACCTTTCCTTCCCTCATTTTGAGTGTCAGGTATTTGTCCCAGCAATGAAAGAAGAGTAACTAATACAAAATTTGGTACCAGAGGAGTGGGGTCGTTGCTGTGGCTAAAACCTGACCATGTGGATTACCAGCTTTTGGGACTGGCTTATGGGAAGAGATAGGAGAAGTCTGGAGATATTGCCTATGAAAGAAGCATAGGTCACAGACCTCAGACAAGAAGGCTGACAGAAAGCTGCCTGTAAAAACCAGGCTGGGGAGGTTTCGGCTGACGAAAACGGCATTGGTTGTTGGACTCCAGATAATTTGTGTTTTGGCTTGGCAGAAAGTTTGTCTGAATTTTACCCATCCAGAGACTGCCTGAGACTGAAACTAAAGATGGAGGACTGATTAATCTTTCAAAGGAAATCTCAAAGCAGTCAAATATTGGGGCAGTGGCATGGTTATTGCTGGGGACTCTTAGCCAAATACATATTGAGAAGGAAGAGCAAAGAGCCCAGTTGAATGGTTTAAAATCTTGAGTTTGGCTAGAAAGAAAGCACCAGGAAGGCTGTGGACTACAAAGATAGAGCTGAGATCTCCATTGCCCAGGAGGAGCAGAAGAATAGAAAAGGGGTCCTGAGGGCATCACAGGAGGTGGCAGGTTCTTGCCCTGTGCAGCCTCAGAATCTCAAGGGTGAGGGACTTTGCTTTGAGGAGAAAGCCCCGAGCCCCCATGTCCCAGAATGGAGGTGGTGGCCACACCAGATTACAGAATTGTGCCATCACAGAGAACTTGTTTCTCGGAATCAGGGTCAGCGTGCTCAGTGATCCAGGCACTCGACCCCTACACCAAGAGAGAGGAAAGCCTGGCTACTGCTCCATTGGGCAGCCGACCTTGGCGTCATGCACATGGTGCTGGTTTTAGATGCATGCAGAATGCGGGAGTTCTGAGGTTAAGAAAGCTTCCGCCTCGATTTCAGAGAAGGCTGGGAGGCCAGGCAGCGTGCCCCTGAGAGGGCAGCGTGTGAAGCTGTGAGAAGCCTATTCAGTGGAAACCCCAGAAGTTTGGAAAATCGAGGAACTTGAATCATCTGAGGGAAAGTGCAAAGAGGGAGCAAAGCCGGCCTGTGAGAGAAGCCGCGGGAGCCGCCGAGTGCCGCAGGGGTGGAGCCACTTGGCGCTCACAGCGCCACGGGTTGCTTCGGGTGTTCCACAGGGACCTGCTGGATTTTGGGCTCGTTTTGGCCCCAGTGGTTCATATCCTCCTGTGTGTACCTTTTGGAATGGTGATGTTTGTGTTGTGCCTTTGAATGCTGGATGTGTTTAACTTTTCATTTACACGGGGGCTCACAGCTGAGAGTGTGCCTTGGATCTTGCGGGAGACTTGGCACTTAGACTTTTCAGCAATGCTGAAACTGTTGGGACTTTGGTAACTCTAGGAGATGGTCTAAAATGCCTTTTGCAGAAAGGGATGTGCACAAGACTTTCAGGGTCCAGGGGCAGAATGTTATGGTTTGTGTCTAGTTGTCCCCCACAGCCTCATGTAAGTTACGGGGCAGAGCCAGCTGGTGGCTAAGCGAGTGGCTTGAGGGGTGGGGCCAGAGGACTGGGGCAGGGCCCGAGGGGCGGGGTCAGAGAGGGGCGGGGCCCGAGGGGGCGGGGCCCGAGAGGCATGAATCATTAAACTGGCTCTCCTGTGCTTTCTTGGAGATGTGGAGAGGGTCATCCTGGACACGGCAGCGCCCCAGCCTCTCCTCCAGTGTCTTGAAGCCTCCAGTAACTGTGAGCTAAATAGACCTTCCCGCATTTTGTGCGTCAGGCATTTGTCCCAGCAACAACAGAAGAGTAACAAATACAGCTTGGGACCACACCATGTGGCAGGACAACCTCAAATCAGGTGGGGCCCCTGTTCAGAGCTCACATGCATGTGGAGGCGACAGCAGAGCCTCTCTGCGGGTGAGGAAAGGAAAATACTGAGTTTGTGCAGAAGGGAGCACTCCATTCCTCCCGTGCGGGGTTGTTTGCAGTGCGGTACAGAGGTCCTCTGTGGAAGGGACAACTCTAGGCGCCGGCTGAGACAAGCCCTGAGGCCCACACCGTGCAGAGCTGCGCGGATGGTGAGCTTCTGGGGTCCCCGGTGGCCCTGCATCCCTGCTGGTGGGATTTGGCCCAGCCACAGGGCCAGCAGCAGCTGCCCAGCACCTACTGCTCCTGTGCGGGGCTCCTTGGGACTGAATCCAGCTTCCCGGCTGTAGAAGTCGGGGTGGGGGACCGAGCCCTTCTAAAGGGCAGCGCAGGGTGGAGCCAGCTCTGGGCACGGTCGGCCGCAGAGATGTGGCAGGAGTGAACCTCACATCAGCGTCCAAGGCTAAGTGAGGGGAGTGCCTACCAGCACAGCCCCTCTCAGGGCCACCTTCAGCCCCTCTCAATCCCTTTTATTTTTTTTCTGTATTTTTTAGGGAAGGGTCTATAGGGTGTTCAGGGTCTCACTACCAGCTTGGACTCATAGTGATCTACCTGTTTACAGCCTCCCAAGAGCTGGGATTATAGGCATGTGCCACCACGCCCAGTCTCAATCACTGTCTTATCACACCCTGGGGGTGGGACCAGCACAGCAGGCCTGGAGATCGAACCCCTGGCCCCTGAGCCTGCTTGCAGGAGTTTAATTCCACTGAGCTATTTGGTCAGCCCTGAATTATTATTATTTATTAATTTCTCCATTATTATTTACTGGGAATTGAACCCTAGGCCATGGCACCAAGCTAATTCCCTTGTCATTGTTGATTTGAATTTGAGGCAGGGTCTGGCTAAGTAGCTAAATTCCTCAGATTGGGCATGAGCCTGTCAGCATCCTGCCTCAGCCTCCCAGAGCACTGGAACATGGGCATGAGCTCTCACACCTGGCATGGGTTCTCTGTGGCCCGGATGTGCAGGCTCTGCTCGTTCTTTCACACTGGGCTGACTGCTCCTGGAGTGGGAAGAGCTGGAGGCTGGGGTTGCTCCCCGGGCACGTTGGGCCTCACTGCCACCTCCGCAGGGGTGGAGAGGGTGTCCGCCTGAGCTCTAGGAGGGAGAGGCAACGGCGTCTGTTTCTTTTCCTTTCTCCCATGGTCTTTCCTCTCTCTTTGCTGTGATAAAGGTGCATAACCTAATATTTGCCATCTTCCCCTGGGTAATGCCTGAAGCCACTGCTGCGACCCTGCTCCAGTCCTCTGCTGGGGTGGTCCTGCCGGAGCCCCAAGCAGCCAGGTGGCCAGCGCCTCCTGGCCCTGAGGGGAGCAGGCACCTTCGCACCCAGCCCACCCACTTTCACAGGCCTCACACACGCAGCATGCTGCAACACTAGCAGACTTGGGTGCGAGGCAGCAGCTGCCAGGTGGCGAACTCAAACTCCTAACATCAGGTGTTATAAACCTGTAACCCTAGCACCTGGGAGGCTGCGGCTGAGTACTGCAAGTTCTCATCTGGTGACTTGGTAAGAGCCTGCTTTTTTTGTACCAAGAATCAAAGTCAGGACCTTGTGCTTGCCAGACAGGCACTATGCCACTGAGCTACATCCCTGGCCAAACGCTTGCCTTAAAATTAAAAATTAATTTGAAAAGGCAAAGGATGCAATTCAGTGTAAAGGTCCCAGGTTTAATACAAAGAGCTGGCAGGGGAGGGAGAGAGAGAGAGAAAGAGACAGACAGAAACATACACAGAGACAGAACGAGAGACAGAGACACATGCAGACATACACAGAGAGACTGCCTGTCAGCAGGGGATAATAAAAACAAAGCGCGCGCGCACACACGCACACACACACGTTTTTAACCCAGCAGAAGGAAGGACACCGTCCGTGCACACAAGTGCTTCCTGGCACCAGGAGCCGCGTGCCGGTGCACCCCGCCTGTCAAGCTCCTGGTCCCTCATGTGCCCCGGGCTCCTCCAGCCAGGTTCAGTGAGGCCCTCACCGCGCTGCCTTCGCGGAAGGACCCAGTGCAGGTGCGCGGTGCTGAGGCTCTGGCGGGGCTCAGGAACAGTGCTGCCTGGCCTTCTGTCCCCCAGAACAAGCTTCGTGGAGGGCAATTTTCCACGGATCAGGTGTGCAGGGGTGTTCGGGTGAGTCAGGCACATCACAGTCATCGTGTGCTTCATCGTTTCCTCTTGGGGAAGGTTGGGAAGGCGTCTCGCAGTGTAGCCCAGGCTGGCCTCGAGCTCACAGTGATCCTCCTGCCTCAGCCTCCTGGGTGCTGGGATCACAGGAAGGCGCCACCACCCTGCTTATTTCTGCTATTACTATATTAGATTCTCACGAGGAGCTACGATCTGCCCCCCCCCCCCAGGAGCACGGCAGGGTCCGGATCCCTGCCCATCTGACGAGGTGGGAGCTCACGGGTGATATGGGCTGTGCAGAGTGGCTGGAAACCCAGATGCAGAGCCACTTGTCACTGCTTACACCCCCTGAGGGCCTGGGCTTGGGAGCCTCACTTTAGGGAGCAGGGGAACTGCAGTGTCTCCTCCCCCGAAGCCCTGCGTAGAGGCCGAGTGCTCTGCGTGAAGGGAGTGCTTTCCCTGCAGGGCTGCACAGGAAGGGACTGGGAGGAACCGGGCCTGGGCTCTCAGTGCGCCCGCCCAGGTCCGCCCACACTGGCCAGAGCCCAGTCAGCTACACTTCTGCGCCTGCCATCTGCCAGCACGAAAGCCCAGTGCTCTAATAAATAGGACTTTATTGGGAGCTTAAAAGGCGATTGTAGGACACAGGGTCCATCGCACGCTCTTGCAGTGGCTCTTCCAGAGACCACAGAGCAAATTAAAAACAGCATCTGTGCCATGAAGCTCACCTGCCTTGGGTGGGCAGAACCACTCTCAGTGACTCTTGGTCCCTGGGCACAGATGGGGTGCAGGCAGCCTCACCCTCGCAGGTGTCCTCATGAGTGTCCACGCAGGTGTTCATGCCGGTGTGCACACGGTCGTCTCTCAGGTGTAAATGCAGGTGTCCACATAGGTGTGCACGCAAGTGTCCACACAGGTCATCCTTCAGATGGATGGGCACGTCAGCCCTCAGGTGTCCCAGGTGTGCGCAGGCCATCCCTAGTGTCCTCACAGTGTCCCCTCGGGCATCCAGGCAGGCGCTCATAGCCTGGCCTCCCCCCCCCCACGGTGCCTCCCTCTTCTGGGTCAGCAGCTGTCCACGATGACCACGTCAGGGTTCTCGTCTTCTGCAGCTATCACAAGGGCCAGGGCTTCCTCATCCAAATCAGCTTTGTTCAGTCTGGCAAATAGAGAGAAGGCTCTGGCTCATGGCCACGTGGTTTTGCCCTCCCGCCTGCCTCGTTCCCCTTCCAGGACAAGCCTAGGATCCAGGGTCATGCCCCAGGGACAGGTGTGCCTGCAATCTGCAGAGGCTGTGATGCGTGCCCAGCGCTGGCCACTCATGAGCGACAGCAGCAACCACCAGCACCTGCACCTGGACTCGTTACTGAGCTCATTTCTGGGGTGCAGATTCTCCACCCCAGTGGTGGTGGTTTCAAGCTGGCAACTAGACATCACTCACAGGGTTAGGAAGCGAGGCCCACAGGAGTCTCTGACCCCAGGGGAGCTGACTCCAGCGTGTCCCTGGACAGGCAAGCATCCGGAACTGGAGACAGGCAGAGCGCCAGTTCCACAGAGACACCAGGGTTTGGGGAAGGACATGAGCAGCCAGGAGGGAGAAAGGCTGGCTTGAGTTTCATTTGTTAAAAGAGAAGGGGCTAGGGATCACTCAGCGGCACGAGCCCTGCCTGGCAAGTGCAGGGTCCTGAGTTTGATCCTTAGTACCAAAAAATAAAAAAGAGGACGCTGACCATTTCTGTTCCCACAGTGCTCCTCACATTGCCCAGTGGCCTCTGGGGTACTGTTATCACCCCGAGTGAGATGGGGACAATCGATCACAAAGACTGATGCAGCCACAGCAGGGCACCAAGCTGGGTACCGTGCTGCCTCGGGCCGGGCAGAGGACAAGGCCCCTGCTCTGGTCCGAGGCCTCCTCGGCAAAAGTCAAAATGGGGCAGAGACAGAGCCAAGCACCCAGCACCTGGAGGAAGACATCGGCTGCATGGCAGGAGGGAGCCTATGTCCACCCAGAGGGGACACACCTGGTGCGCTCCCTTGCAAGGAGTCCGGCCTGTGCCTGCCACAGCTGGGACCTGGTGTTGACTGAGGGGAAGAGGAGGGTGACTGAGAAAGATGCAAGCTAAGGGTGTGACCCATATGCTGACATGTCACTTACATCTACATAATAAATTTCTTTCCTTTTTTGTGGTACTCGGGATTGAACTCAGGACCTTGTACTTGCCAGGCAGGGGCTTATGCCCGCTGAGCTGTAGCCTGGCTGTACTTATAGTCATAAATATGCTTGTAGATACTATAAATATAACTGTTCATAATATAAGTTCAGTGATAGCCTGTTTATCCGCACATATATAAATTCGGTCATCATTGCAGATGCTCCTCAACTTATGACAGGGCTACACCCTGACTGACCCGTAGCCTAACTCCAATATCCTAGTGAGGACTCACACAGCACAGTGGCTCTGCTGACCCCAGGAGTGTATCCTGGCCACACAGAGACAGCTCGGGACATTCACCTCCACCTCCGGCCAGGCAGAACCACCCAACACCTAACCCTAGTGCCAGGCCTGCTTGGCAGTACACACGGAAGAGCGCAGCACTTTGGGGACACTGCATGCGGGCACGAAGCAGAAGGCCCATGCAGGCCTGATGCGATGCCAGGGGCATGCCGGGAGACTGCAGCCAGGGCCCGCAGGCCACCACGCTCACTGCAGACAGCGTGCTATGATCCACACTGCAGGGGTACCATGTGCCACAGAGTGCTGGCACCCACTTCGACCAGTGCCAGTACCGGTGGGGTGAGGGATGGGTCTCTCCTTCTTCCTTTGCAACAGCCCCAGACAGGAGCCAACAGCTCTCTGCCCACAAGAAGGGGACATGAAAAGAAGGAAGACTCACCATGACAGTGAGGCAGTCGCTGGGTGCTGCAGACCACTGACACAAATAAAGGTTACAAAAGGGGAAAAAATGACCAATGCAATGAGACTGTGTGGCAGGGGCTGTGGCTGGCTGGCTCCTGGAGCTGTCCTGGCTCGGGGCCTCCCCACCCAGGGACCATGCTGGCTCACCCAAGCATCTGCAGGCTGCACTCAGGGTGCTTCAGGGCTTCGAGCAGCACCGCCAGCCCACGGCAATCCAGGGCATTGTCCACCAGGTTCAGCATGAGCAAGGTCTTGCTGCTGTTGAGCACGGCGGCCAGGTCTTCACAGCAGGCGCTGGTCAAATTGCAGTCCTCCAGCCTGCAAGAGAAGAGAGTGTGAGAGGCCGCCATGGCCTTAGGCCATGGTGTCACTCCCAGTCGTAGACGTGGCCACCACTGTCTGCTCCCCTCTACACCTTGCCTTGGCAAGTGGACTCAGCAGCTCGTTCCTCTGCATGCACGCCCAGGACACGAGGCTGTGAGTTCTGAGCATGCACTTTCTTGTCTCTGGGGCTCCTGAGATGCAGCAGGGACCAAACTGTGTCCCCACAATTCCCACACTGATGTCCTGCCCCAGGGCCTCTGAAAGGGGCAGCGCTGGGAGCTAGAGTCCTAACAGAGGCATCAGGGTGAAGGAGGACACGAGGTGGCCCTATGCTGCATACCTGGCCCTTCCAAGAGAGGACGGGAAAGGAAAGGACACAGGACACAGAGAGGCGGGGTGGCAAGGTGCAGGGAGGAGTGGGGCCCCTGGGCCCTGTGGGCTCCACAGTGCTCTGTGGTACAACTGCAGGGTGGCTGCCAGGCCCAGCAGCACAGGCCCTGCCGGGCTTCTGACGGTGCCTGCCTGGAACTGCAGCCCTGTGGGGGCCTTACTAAGAGGGTGGGTGCAGCTCAGTGCGAAGGTGTGGGGTTCAGTCTCCAGCACTACTAAACAGAAGCCCAGGCTCCCAGTTAGATGGCAAGTGGTCCCATCACCCCTAGGGTCCCCAGCTGACAGCCGAACAGCCCCACCCTGGGCAGCAAGGCCAACTGGGACCAGGTGCCCAGCAGCCCAGCTCTCCAATTCTGCTGTGCAGCTGTGTGGCTGTGCTGGTGAGCATGGCGCTGCCCAGCAGGACTGCTCGCCCTCCCACCGGCCCCGCTTGTGCCCCGCAGCTGGCCACCCACAGAGCCCCAGCCTCGGAATGCGGTACCCACTCTAGATCCTCCAAGTGGCAGCTGGGCTGCATCAGGGCATCACACAGCAGCTTCACACCGGCGTCCCCCAGGGAGTTATTGTTAAGATATAGGCTTCTGAGCTTCCGGCTGCTGGTGAGGACAGAGGCCAGCACTCTGCAGCTCTCAGCTGTGAGGCAGCATTGCATCAAACTGCAGGAAGAGCAGGGATGGCAGGAGCTGTGTGTCAGCGTGGAAGGGAGTCCGGCTGTCACCTCCCTGTCCCTGAGCTCTGCTGGAATCATGAGGGACAGACAGACTGAGGGGGCAGTGGCCCAGGTAGGAGCCCGGAAAGAGGAGGCCTGAGCGGCGCTGGCTGTGTAGACACAGGACAGAGCCGAAGGCTGACACTCCCCGGAGGAGCAGGGTCAGCACCATCTGAGGGTATCGGAGGTTTCCAATCACAGCCGACCTGAGGTGGCCCTGTGTGTGCAGCACCCACGCCCTGCTCTGTGACACTGGGAGCCCATGCTGCCCACAGACACCTGCAGCCATGGCTCCAAGAGTAGGGACCAGAATGGGGCCTTGGAGCAGGACCCACTGTGGCCAGGCCTCCAAAGCACCTGTGCTCATCCCCAGGTGCACACAAAATGAGACAACAACGCAAAGCTCTGAGACACAGATGTGTACCAAACCGGCAGTCAGTAGAGCAGGCTTGGCTGTGGACACACAGAGCGCGTGTCCCTCCAGAGATCTGGGGAGGGTTTCATACCCTTGTCCCTGTCCCTCCAGACAGCTGGGGAGGGTTTCACACCCTTGTCCCTGGGCAGGGGCAGGGGACTGTCCTCACTACAAACAGCTCCAGAGTGGGGGGTCTGTCCTGGATTTGCTTTGTCTTGCGTTTGTTGGTTGGCTTTTAGTTGCTATATATTCACCTTTGCTCTGTTCTATTCTGTCAGGTTTAACATCAGTGTTGCAGGGTTTTCTAAGTTTGTTTTACTGTCAGCTCAATCCCTGGATCCAGTCCTCTCTCTCCTCTTCCCTTTTATCTTCCTTTACCATCTTTATTTTTCTTATATTTTCTTCGGTCTCTCTGCCCTGCTTCTTTTTCATATAAAGCCAATATTGATACAGAAAATTAGTATAATGAATATTTATATGATGCTAAACTATATAAACTAGCATCAATATAAAATTAGTATTGATATTAAAAATTATTAATCAGAGTATCATAATTTTTTTCTTACCTATTGTATATTATTACATTCCCTGTCTTTTCCAGGTTCTTAAAATAGTAGATACCTTTTAAAAGAAGTTCTCATGGGCTGGGGAGATGGCTCAGTGGAATAAGCGCTTCCCAGGCAAGCGCAAGGGCCTGAGTTCAATACCCAGTTCCACAAAAAAAAAAAAAAAAAAAGAAGCAGCTCTCAGTGTTGCACTCATGTATGTGGCCTGCTGTTTGGTCACGTGTAGTTGGCAGTTTTCTCCCCTCCCAGTGCAGTGCTGGGAACTGAACTCCACTTGTCAAATCAGCTGAGTGGGTTCTGTCCCAGAGAGACAGCTGGCCCAGGGCGTCACAGGGACAGAGCCCCTGACCAAGGTGAGCCCCATGCCCCGAGAGGAAATGTCCTTACCCTCTGGTCTCCAACCTCAAGGAAAAGCACAAGAACCGTGAGAAAACAAGGCAACACGATGCTCCAAAGATTTGCAGCTCACCAAGAACAGAAGCCACGGGTACTTCACGGATGAAATTCCAGCAAAGGATTAAACACTAATATTTAAGATGAGTGAGACTCCAGGAGACACACACAAGCAGCTGAATGAACTCAGGAAGCCACCGCGGGCAAGGAGACACCGCCTGGGTAAAGAGGCAGAGGCTCTGCAAACGAGCCGCGCGGAAAGCCTGACCATGAAAGCCGATTAACTTTTTTCACTATGGTGTTCATGAGCGACCATTACCGCGGGAGGCTGGGCTTGGCAGAAAGCAGCACCCTGTTTCTGGGGCCTCCACGAGGAGCGCACAGACCTGAAAAGGTGGATGAGAACAGCATTCCACTGTGGAGTCGGGGTGCAGAGGGGCAGAGGCTGAGGCCACTAGCACTCGGTGTGGCAGCGGGTCACCTGTGAGGCCTCCGTGCCCAGGTGCCACACACCAGCGTCTGCTCAAAGCCCATTGGAGTGTTGGTCTTGGATCAGGCAAAGGGCTGCAAGCTGTCATTGATAATCTATGTGACTGGAACATTGTTACAGAAGAAACAAGACAGGGCCAGGGAGATAGCTCAGTGGAGTCAGTGCTTGCCTGGCAAGTGTAAGGTCCTGAGTTCAATCCCTGGTACAAGAAAAAGGAGAAGAAGGAAGAAAGAAAAAGAGGAGGAAGAAGAGGATTAATTTAAAAAGAAACTTCAAAAGTCTCTGCAGAGGTACACAGCAAGCAACACACGCACCATTCAAGCCTCTCAGGCCAACTGAATGACAGCTCTGAGGAGGGCAAGAAAATGCTGGCAATGGCACCGACGCACACGGCTGCAACAGGGAGGCCAAGGAGGACAGCCAGATGCGGGAGGCCTTAGAGCCCCACACAGACTCAACCAGAAAGCAAACTGCCTGAAACTCAGAATGAAAGAACATCGAAAGCTGTTAAAGAAAAATGCCAAATGCCTACAAGGGCAAACCCATGCAAATAACAGTGGAATTCTTGACAGAAACCAAGGGCTTGGAATGATGTACTTCTAACCCTGACTACTAGACCATGCAGGGCTATTGCTCAAATCGAAGGACAAGGAAGACCTTCCAAGACAAATGCAAACTGAAGAAATTCATGGCCACCAAGCCGGCGTTGCCAAACAACAGGTGGAGAATCTGCAGGTGAGGGAAGGTGACGGCCACCACCCCAGGCCCGGGCAATCTGCGAGGAGAGCTTCAGCCCCCATGTCCTCAGCCATAGACCTGCAGCCCGCCCAGAGGCCCTGGCAAGAGGACTGCGGGCCAGTGTCAGCCCCGAAGGACGCACCTGAGCGCCTCCGTCATGCAACTCGGGTGTCTCAGTGCCTCGCAGAGAATCTGCAGCCCCTCATCCCTCAGGGTGTTCATGCTGAGGTCCAGGTGGATCAGGCTCTTGTTGAACAGGAGCACTTCCGCGAGGTAGCCCCAGCACCAGTCACTGAGGTGGCACCGCGTTAGCCTGTGGGGACAGAAGGGAGGCGAGAGGTGCTGGGGGTGGGGTGCAACACTTCTATCATGAAAGGAACTTTCTGAAACCAACACCCAGGACCCACAGCCTGCAGCTTACCTGAAAATGTCTCCCTTCGTTTTTTTTCTCACAGGATAGAGAGAGGAGAAAATAAAACTGATAAAGTAACTCATGATGAGTGGTGTAAATCCGCGGAGAGTGCGCAAAGTCCAGCCTGACCCACATGAGTGCCTCTTGGGGACAACACTCAGCCCCCTGAGGTTGTCCTTGCTGCGTCAGGAAAGGGCAGTGTTACCTCCCGTGTAAAGCCCTCAAGTTCTCTGGTTCTGTTACCCGAGAATCATCACGGGCTCATGGCTCCCGAAAAAGAAGTCTCGTGGAGCATACGAGGTACAGAAAAGCACAGCACAGCTGCACACCCGCCAGTGCTTCACGAACTCTGTGTGACCTCAAGATATTTAGGGGTTTGTTTTTGACATTTTATATTTTAAAAAATTATCTTCAACAGTTAGCAGTGTGTGTGTGTGTGTGTGTGTGTGTGTGTTTTGAGACAGGGTCTTGCTGTGCAGTGCAGACCTTGAGCTCGTGGCTGTCTTGCCTCCGCCTCTCGAGTGCTGCGATCACAGGTGTGTGCCAGCACGCCCAGCTCTTGTCAACATTTGTATCAAAGTAAAATTTTATGTAACAAACCAATTTCCAGTGCTGACTGCAAACTGAAATGCCTGGCAATTCAGAGTCCTTGGACCCCTGCCAGGCTGGATCAAGGGGGGCAATGGCTTCCGGGGCGGGCCTGTGCACTCCAAGTGTACATGCAGCCCAGGCCTCCTCCACGACCCACCATAGCCAGGGCAGCCAGGCGTTGTCAGTGGTGCGAACCACAACTCACGTACCGCCAAGCCGTCAAGGAACCCACGGGGGCCAAGGAGATGGTGCAGTAGAATAAGCGCTTGCCTGGCAAACACAAGGGCCTGAGTTCAATCCCTGGTTCCACCAAAAAAAAAAAGAAGAAGAACCCATGGATCTAAATCCTACTTCTCCCTGCCAGAAGTTACATTTGGAAACCTACATTTACCGTATTTTTTATTTTTCAATTATAAGTTAATCAATACAGTGATTTCATAGTAGTGGATGTCTAGTTTTAAGGCGTTCCAATCAATTGTAGTTAACACATCATCTGTAATACTTTCTATGTGTCCAATATTTCACTGTTTTAAAACGATGCCTTGGGATGGGGAGATGGCTCAGTGGAATAAGCACCTCCCTGGTAAGTGCAAGGGCCTGAGTTCAATCCCTAGTTCCAACAAACAAACAAACAAATAAAATTGTCCTGTTAGGCTGGGGATATAGCTCAGCTGCACGGTTCCTGCCGGCAACTACGAGGCCTGAGTTTGATTCCTGGTTCAAAAAACAAAACAAAAAACTATTTTCTTTTACCAGCTGCTGGAAAACACTGAGAATTAACAGTTCATTTCCAAAGAACCTGTTGTGCTTTTCAATAATAGCAATCAAAGAAATGCTGAGAAAGTAGGACTATTATATACTTATAACTCCATTAATAGTTTATATATTGTATCATAAACATTTTGAGTTATTTTACTTTTTAGTGTATTACTAGTTCTAAAATTGAAATCAAAATAATTCATTTAAAATGTTTAGCTTGCATGATGGGTAAGACCTCTTAGGGCCAGGGAGCTAGCTCAGTAGCATAAGTGCCTGCCTGGCAAGGTTTGAGTTTGATCCTCGATACAAAAAAAAAAAAAAAAAAAAAAGACATTAGTAAGACTTAACTAGAAGTTAACATTTACTACTTTTTTTTTTTTTTTTTTTTTTTGTATTTTTGTGAAGGGTGTTTACAGGGTGTTCAGGGTCTCACTACTAGATCAGAATCGTAGTGATCCATCTGCCCATTTACAGCCTCCCAAGAGCTGGGATTACAGGCGTGCACACCACCATGCCCAGCCTCAATCGCTGTCTCAGTGCACTCCAGGATCTAACTCCCGGCCCCTGCAGGTATCTAAGCAGATGTTTTATTCCACTGAGCTATTTGGCTGGCCCAGAGCTATTTGGCCAGCCCTGAGCTATTTGGCTGGCCCCATTCTTTGTTGACTTATGAAATCTCTTCAACCCCTCCATTTTTCTTTTCTTTTGTTTTCTTCCAACACTTTTCATGTCTCACATACACACACATATGTGAGAAGCTGCACGTATCACACATCAGAGATGAGCTGCAATCACCAGCTCGTCCGCTTTTCTCCTCTGCATCCTGCGCACCTGCTTATCCATCCTCTACTCGCAAGAGCACACTCAGCAGAAGGTGGGGGCATGAGGCCTGGGGACACCTTGTTCTTTGGCCATCCTGAGCACCATCTGAGAGCCACTGCCTGTGACACACGTGGTATGCGCTGCAGATTTTCTGTTTCATCTGAGATCTCAGAAACTTAATCAAAAGTCATCCCTCAGTGTCTGGGAAGGGTCAGTCCCAGAACCCCTGTGGATGCCGAAGTCTCTTAGGAGCAATGCTGAGGGCTTGTGTGGAACCCACGTGTATCCCCTGCACACTTTAGACGTGCAGTGGCTTGTCCACACTGCACTGTAACTGCTGTGTATTTATCACACTGTGCTTTAGGAAAGGAATCTGTAGATGCTCAGCACAGACATGAATTTTACTCCAAGTATTTGTAATCCATGCGGTGGCACTGTGGACATGGAGGGCCTGCTGTACATGCCTCGTGTGTAGATGGCCTTCCCTGACCCCCCACGATACGTGGGACAGGTGTGTGTCCTTGCTCCTCCTGTGCACACGGAGCAGCACGCAGAGCTAGGGCAGCTAAAGGACTCATTGCAGGGGACAGCGAGCAAGTGTGACCCCACGCAGGGCCCGGGTCTCCCCAAGTCCTAGCTCTTCCACCTCTGCTACGGTCCTGCCACTGGCCCTGCCGTTGTCACAGGGCGGCCTCCTGTCACTCACGTAAGCATCCTCAGGGTGCAGCTGGGGTGGCACAGGGCCTTGCACAGGGTGCGCACCCCCTTCCTCAGGGAGTTGGAGGTCAGGTTCAGTTCCCGCAGCTTCCGGTTCTCTATTATGACAGAGGCCAAGGCCTTGCAGTCCTCTGCTTTCAGATTGCAATTCAACAACCTACAACAAAGGACCAATGTGACATCTGTGACTTCTGCTTCCACGACAGTCCTCAGGCCAATCTCTGCGTGTCAAGAAACAGACACTGCTTTCTGCAGAGCCTCCCTCATGACCCCCATCAGCCCCTTTCCCATAAGACAAGAGGCAGCTGAGCTGCAGTGCGTCCATGCCGGGCTCCCCTCCTCTCACTGCTCTGTTGAGAACTCCCAACTACACAATGGGACCCAGCAGGTCTCTATCTGTTCCCAGCATCCTGTGTCTGCTCGGGCGGTACTCCTGCACCTGCCCACCTGCGGGAATGCTCTCCTGTGGGCTGTGCTCGGGCAGGGCCCCGCCAGCCTTCTGTCAAGAAGCCCTGAGTGGACCCAGCAGCGCTCGGCAGGCACTGACTTGCGGGGCTGTCCTGCGCTGCCAGCATCCTGCTTTTCTGTTCCCTTGGTCACTCTATGTACTGCTTTTGGCTGTTACACACACAACTGAACTAAGGGCACAGAGGGCAGAATAAAGACGTAAACAACTAAGGCTGTTGTCTAGCTAGGAGGGCCCCCAGCCCACACTGCCTAGCCCCTCACCTGGATGGTTCTGTAGGGATTCATGGGCTGAGAGTTGTTTCTAACCTTAAGAAATTATTTTCAGGAGATTAAAAACTAGGAGTTGAAATACTGGGTATGGTGGCGCATGCCTGTAATCCCAGCTCTTGGGAGGCTGTAAACAGGGGGATCACTACTAGTCCGATCTAGTAGTGAAACCCTGAACACCGTGTAGACTCTTCCCTAACATACAAAAAAACAAAAGAAACCTAGGAGTTGGCTGAGCTCAAAAATTAACTCAAAAAAATATCACAAACCTAAATATAAGAGTTTAAAAATTAAAACTTTTTAAAGACAATAAGGCAGTTAATCTTAGTGACCTTCAATGAGTTAGGCAATCTTTTCATTCACATCTGTGTCTAAGCCTCCTACCAAAGCTCCACGTTGCCTTCGGGGGTTTTTTGGGAGGTGGCTGAATCTTGAGGGTGTGATTGAGGGCAAGGCAATGCTGGGAACAGGGTGTGCAGGGAACAGGGGGGTGCCAGGAACAGGGATGTGCTGGGAATAGGGGCGTGCCGGGTACAGGGGCGTGCCAGGAACAGGGGCATGCTGGGAACGGGGGCGTGCCGGGGAACAGGGGCATGCTGGGAATAGGGGCGTGCCGGGAACAGGGCCGTGCCGGGAACAGGGGTGTGCTGGGAATAGGGGCGTGCTGGGCACAGGGGTGTGCCAGGAACAG